>CM046031.1:38052855-38315355 GCA_025215565.1 Flaveria ramosissima
GTTTTAAAAACCCTAAATCGCATCTCTAGCACCACCAAACCATTACCCACAACCTAGAACAATCCCCACCACCATGAGACCCTCATCACCTGAGCACATATCATCCTCTGCATTCTTACCGTCATCAGACCATTTGAAGTCCTAATCTTATAAGAACAATAACTAAACTTGACCTTAATTAATCTCCTCCCTATTCGAACTAATACCTTTTGCATATTGATTCACACACACGAAGATGATGAAAAGATAATGATGTGATAGTTGTACGTTGAGAGATGTTGGAGGGCTTCGATTTGGTTTTGTTGTGGTTTTTTTTATGTTAAGATACAATGAAGATGGTAGTTGGTCGGTGGTGGCGATTTGCATTGGTCGATTTTGTGGCAGTAATCAAAACTTATATTTGGACCCCCCCCCCCCCCCTGAATATCACTTGCATATGCAAGGGTTAAGGTGAATAATCAAAATGGTCTCCATGAAGCTAGACTATAGTTTATCAATACTATAAGTCCTTCTGTCATTTTGCCATATCTTCTTACTCTCTTTCAAAAGCCTATCTTATAAATAAATTGGCTTACATATCGTCGTAATTTGCTTCTATGCAATTATTGAGCACTTCTTCTTGAGTTTTGTTGTGTTTCTTTTACACTTTCTATTTCTATTCTTAACAATATAATCATACGCCATCAGTATTAACTATAAGCAATCAAAGCCAAAGTTAGGGTGGTGAAGATTTCCCTAAGATCAAGGTATAGTGATTTAGAAGTAGAGTAAAGAATGTAAGTTTACTAGAAAAAATAAACTTCACTTTAGCTTATTGTAGTTTGGTTCAAATAAAACTTTGTCTAAAAAGATTTCAATTTCTTGATTTTACTCCCTGTTGTTTCTAATTTATCCTCATTAACTCCTACTTACTAACACAATTAGTTTCTCTTTTAAATATATGAACATTTGTTACTTTTCCACATAAAGACTAAATATGGAATCTATTCATATGGTTTATCTGTTAAAGTACTAATACGTAATTTGTACAAAAAATTAAAAAAGAAAAAGATAGATTTATAGCTTTCTTAAATAGATCATCATCATCCACCATCATCTTTTGCCACCAATTCACCATCATCATCATCCATGACTACCATTATCATCAACAATCATTAGGCACGAGCAATAGATCCGGTCATTCTTCCTACCAGACTATGAAACTACTGCCATAAACAACCACCACCACAACTAGATTTCATCGATAATTACAATGTCCTTTCAAAGCCTTGTTTTTAAAACCTAAATCACTATCTCCAACACCATCAGACCATTAGCCACCACCACTAAAACAATAACCACACCACGACGCTCTCATGACCTGAGCATATATCATCCTTGATGTCGTTACCGTCATCATACCATTTTGAAGTCCGGATCTAATAAGAACCATAACTTAACTTGCCCTAACTAATCTCCTCTCTATTGAACCACCAAAATCCTGTTCACATCAATTCATACTGTCACACCCCAACCATAATGGTTTCCGTGGAGCCTGAACGTCATGGAATCACAGTCATTGATCGACCACTACATGGTTTAGTAAAAATACATTGAAAATAAGTTAAAAATACATAAATATTTTATAGTTTAATTGCATAAGTAGTAGAGCTAATGTAATTGTTTTAAAACACGATAAATGGTCCAACAACATGAATGGCCCTAAATGCGATGTGGTCCAAGCTAGCTTAACTTGATGCAAATGTCAAACACCTGAGAAAACATTCATGAAAATATGTCAACATAAAGTTGGTGAGTTCACATGTACTAAACTAATAGTAAACAATGTAATGTACAATAAGTCTTTCCATGATTTGATTGTCGATCATATGATACTACAGCATTATATAAGCACCGAAACTTGACTATAACTGTAATAGATTGGCCCTACCTGTGCCTACCGTAAGCACAGGGGTGAACAACCTAATAATGCATCCATTTAGACCTGTAAGGCCTCGTTCCCGGGAACCTCACAGTTGGTTAATCATAGATAAAATCATTTTTAATAACAAACAATGCAGCGGAATAAAATAAACATTTACTTAAAATTTGCAGTTGATATTGTGATCATACATTTGCCCTTTAATTGTAAATAAAAACATAGTACTTTTTCCTTTAATTTATAATAAAGATTTCATAAACAGGAATGTCATCCATTGCCATCCAAGTAGCCTCCAACCGGTGCCATCCTCAGCATCAGCATTACCTGCCAACTATTATGCATAAAAGTCAGCTTCGCTGAGTGAGTCCTAGTTTTAAATAATATAAGAAAAATATAAACTTTATCCTTCATATAATGACCACGCATACATCGTAATACATAACATTTCTTGCATCATAATAAGCATGTTCATTATCTTTCATTCTTTTATTATCTTTCATTTCATCATAAGCGAGATTGCACAAAGAAAGAGCTCCATGTTGATCGACAACGAATGTTGATCCCTGTCGGTACACATCATCATGGTAGCTAACCCCCAACAGTTGATCCACACTGCAAGGCACATAGGCCGCTCATGAATACGGATCAATCATCATACATCAGACTCACGTAAGTGAAGTGGATCATAGTGCTTGCAAGACTTTTCATCATCAAATGGGCCCGGGGATAACATTCATTAAGTTTCACTTTTCATTAATAACATCTTCACTTTAATATATAATACTTAACTTAATAAGTAAACAACATACCAAGTACTAGTCGTCATAACACATAACCGACACTCCGCGAAAACAGCGGGGTTCGGGGGCGGCAGCCCTTGACGCAGGGTCCTAGGGGCAGCAGCCCCTAGTGGGGTCCAAGGGGCAACGTCCCTGGCTGGGGCCGGGCTGCCAGGTCAGTGCGAAAAATTTTATTTTCAAGTATTAATATAACATATTTTTATAGAAAAAATTGATCTTTCTGTTAAAACTCTTAAAATCTTGGTCATTTAAAAACGTATATTAGTATGCATAATTGCCCCAAAACATGGAAAAACTTATAAATAGGGGATCTAGAACTCCTGGATACCGTGAGTAATCTTCTAGACTAAACTTTCTAGGCTAGGATCACACTACACAGCCTGAAGATAAGTTAACACTTAAGGAGTTAATTTCTGCCTAATTTCGCTGCTAATTTCGCTGCCAGAAAAGCAGTTTTGCTGGCAGTTTCGCTGCCAATTTCGCTGACAGTTTCGCATGGCAGTTTCGCCAACTTTCGTTGGAATTTACATGGCTGCGAAATTACCTGCGAAAACAATAGTTTCGAAGAAAAAACCACAGTTTCGCAGCTTGAATATGCAATTTCGCTGGATGCTATAGACAGTTTCGCAGATCGAGCTGAAATGCGACGAACCAACCCATTTTTAACCCAAAATCGTAACTTTTTACGTCCAAAACCTTAGTTTATCATCCATGAGGCTAAATCTAAGCTTATACATGTTTCATACGTAAAAATATGACCTTTATGCGATTCTTTGCAACTTTCAAAACCCAAACCCTAGAATCCAGGTTTGATCTACAGAAGGGTTTAGAGGCTGATTCTTACCTGGATTTGTTGCTCCTTAATGATGGTTTGATGCTCCAACACCCAGATCTTCATTCCCTTAACCTTGAAGCTCCAAATCCTGAGTTTTCTTTATTTTACTCTCTACTTTCTCTCTATACGAATTTGGGAGGCTATGGTTCAAATGAGGGAGATGGTGGCTGGTTGAATGTGTTAAAGGGCTGATTATGGGCCATTAATCACTTAGGCTCTTGCCCATAAGCCTAATTTAGCTCATAAACCATTTCCTTCCTTTATTAAATACCCACTAATTAAGCCAATTATTCTAGATGACTCGTTTGACTTTTCGGGGTGTTACAAGACCTCTGGTCATGGTTAGGGTAAATAACCCAAGTAGGGGTAGTCAAACCCAATGATACTATCCATGATTACCTCGCTTGGGAAATAAACTAAGGGTCCGATAACAGAGGACTTTATACAGTGTGTAAACAACTTATATAACATGGAAATCATTGATAAGTAAATGTGTGCACGAAAATAGTAATTTTCATATAATCTTCCCCAAAGGGAAAATAAATAAAAATGGGGCTATGAAACTCACCTGTCAAGTGAGTTGGGTGCGAAAATTTGTAAGTATCCCAAGTGCTCAGGAATATCCAAAACTAAATTCACCCTAGAACAATTAATGCAACTTATGTCAAAGTAATTGCTCCTACGTGTAATGCGAGCATGTAACTATTCATTTACATATTGTAACAAAGTGTTGACTTGATAACTGGGGGGACACAAGAGGGAGAGGGGGGAGAGAGACATAGAGAGGAGAGAGGAGAGAGAGCGAGAGAGGAGAGAGAGAGAGAGAGAGAGAGAGAGGAGAGAGAGAGAGAGAGAGAGACAAGAGAGAGAGAGAGAGAGAGGAGACACAGGAGAGAGAGAGAGAGAGCTTAGAGAAGAGATAGAGAGATAACAAGAGAGATAGAGATAGATTATAATATATATGGATGTATGTATATATAGATATATATATATAGATATATATATATGATATCTGATATATAGATAGATATATATATATATATATAATAGATATAATATATATTAATATATATAGGGCCAGGATCTTTTCAGAATTCCTAAAGATCGTGTGAAAACTGCGAGAACTCATCCTAACCATTGATTATTATTTATTTCATTTATTTTTAATTAATACAACGAGGGTAGTATGGTTTTTTAATATATGTATTTAATATGAGTCTTTAATGCTATATAGTTAATTAGAAAGTTACACAATTATCTTCCATTAATTGGATGAGATATTTAATTGTTTTTTTTCTTTTAGTGCTCAATTTACTTCCGTAACTTTGCATTGATTTGGACGGTTTTTTGGTCTTTTTTCATAATATTCATAAAAAGTGTTAAAGATACTTTGACAATGTTTGATAATGGTTTTATATATTTGAGTTCATTTTGCATCCAATTTCGTTACATAAACAAATATAATCAATTTCTTTTTTACATATACATATATGGAAATAAATGGTTTGTTAATTTTGCATATATATTTTTGTTACCTATAAATGTTTTTTCTACGTACACAAATGTAATAATCTATTTCTCACAAATTCATGATCGTTTGGTTAAATTTAGGGTATGACTTTATGTTTTGATTCAAGTGTTTATGTTAGTTAGCTTGAATTTTAGTTTATGATTTGGTTTAAGCTTGTGTTGAAGACATACATATATGTAAATAATTGATTCACACATATGTAGAACCTGTATGTATATGAAAAAAAACGATGAGATAAAGTTTTACATATATGTAAATGGGCGGTAAGTTTGAAAACTAAATGACTAGTATGAAGATATTTTTCCATATATGTAAATACCAGATCAATTTAAAAAATAGATATGATTTGAAAATTTATGTATGTAAAATATAACGTTTGAGTAGACGATCAGTGTAATGATTTACATATATGTAAATCAACGAGCACCGTGAAAACTGAAAAAAAAAAAATTGAGTTCCGTATGCAAAGTTAAACAAATACCAATTATGACGCATCATATATACTAATTTCCTCAATTTTAAAGAATTTATTTTTTTTCAAATGTAATTGATGAACCTTTTAGAAATAAGAGAAGAGAGAGAAGAGAGAATAAAATTAGTAATTACTAACTAATTGGAGAGAGAAAATAATATAACATATTACTAATATACCCTTTTCTTTAAATTAACCAATTAAATAAAACAAAAATTTATATTTAGTGAACATGTTTAATCATAACTATTGATCAAAACAATCAATGGTTAATTTAGTTATGTGAAGTTTTCATTTATAATGAAGTCCGAAAAAGAACCTAATCCTATATAGATATAGAGACATATATATAGGGATAGAGAGGATATGGGGAGATGAGAGAGACATAGATATAGGGAGAGATAGACATATACGATAGGAGATATATATCGGTAGATAGATGAGAAGATGATAGAGAGAGAGAGAGATATAGAGAGAGATATATAGATATAGGATATATAGATAATATAGATATATATATATGGATATATATCGATACATATATATATATATATATATCTTATAATATACTATATATATATATTACTTAAAAATATATTAATAATTATACTTAACTAGAAAGTGTTTAAAAACCTTTGCATTTTAAAGTGGACATATTGTTTGGGTAATTAAATATCATTTTGACTCGACCAAGACATGACTCGAGTGTTTAGTAATAGTTAGTAATTACATATGAAATTATAAGTACTAGGGAATTGAAATAATCGTATTTTCTTAGGTAAAATAATATTTATAGTATATTAACGAGAATACAATCTAGGATATAAGATAGAGATATATCTATATATATATTATTATCATAAATATTATATATATATATAGTATATAATAATTATAATATTATATAATATATAATATATATAATTCATAATAATACTTGTAAACATCTAATAATTCCGTAAACATAATGTAACCCTTTTATGACTTTTCTTGGGTTTAACCAAACCCTTATGACTTTTTATAAAATCACCAACTAGTAACTTGGTCAAACACGGATCTATGATTATTTACTTTATAAGAACAAATCATTATTTATTTCATGTTAAAATGTCTTGTGTGACACATTATTTTTGGAACTCCTTGTTGGTAAAAAAACACCATTCTTAACATGAAAAAGTTTTGAGGATGAAGATTGTTACACATGAACTAGTCGATAGAAAATCATGGTAAAGTAAAGTAAAGTATTTATAAACAAAAAGAGTGTTCTTACTAAGATCAAGCAAGAAACAAAATGGAAGGATTGATGTATGTAACACCTGGAATTTTTTTATAAAGGTGAGAAATAAAGAATAAAAGTGAAGAAAAAAGAAGAAATGCAATTTAACCCCAGTTGAGGGGTTAAAGGTGTAAAATGACAAAATAATATATTATATATTGTACAAAAGGTGGGTGTGGCCGCCCACACCCATGTTCCATCGGGTTTTAGATAGAGAAAGAGAAGAGATCTTAGGGTTTTAGAGAGAGGAAGAAGAAGCCGGATTTGAGGTGAGTTTTCAGTGTTTTGTGTTGTTCTTGGCAGATTCTAGCCTCAGGTATTTGCTTATATGTGTTTTATGTGTTCAATTGTGTGTTTTGGTCGGTTATTAGGTGTTTGAACTCATTTGCATTCGGGTTTGAAGAAGTCTTACACGAAAGTTGCAAGAGGTGAGTTCTAGATTCCTCATTTTAAATGTTTTAACTTGTTTCGGGGTTGGAATTACATTTTATAATGTTTTATTTATATGGGTGTGTGTACCCGTATGTATATGTGAATGTGTATGTGGGTGGGTGTATGTTTGAGATGATTTATGGGTATGTTCATGTGTGTATGTATGTTTATGTTGCTTAGTATGTTAGAACCAGGCTTGAACATGTTCAGATATGATTTGGGACTGAATTATGATGTTAGTTAGAAAGTAGTTGGCCATGCGCCCAAGTTCCCATGCGCCTGAAGTTCATGCGCCCAAACAGTACCCATGCGCCTAGGATTATGCCAGAATGCCTAAGTGTTCCCAAACGCCTAAGAGTTCATGTGCCCCAGTAGTGCCCAGACGCCTAAGTGTCCATGCGCCTAAGTTAGGCTCATGTGCCTACATAGTGTTCATACGCCTAGAATGTTGCTCGTGCACCCAAATAGTGCCCATGCGCCCAAAGAGTGCCCATGCGCCTAACTTTTCCCATGCGCCTAAGTCTTCATGCGCTTGCATAGTACTCATGCGCCTGCATAGTACTCATGCACCTGTATAATGCCCATGCGCCTAAAACACTTAGAATTATTTCTGAATTTTTGGGAAGAAGGAAGTTTTAGGTTATAACTTGGGATGTTCCCGGGGATGATGTGTGATGATGTTATGCATGCTTATAGTATGTTTATGCTATGTATTCTTTATGTTCCTTATTATGTATTATTTCCGTGGCTTTGTGTGGTATGTCATAATCAATGAACGTAAAGTATTATGTAATGAAAGCGGAAATTAATGATGATGAAAGTGGAATATAAGGAAGACTGAATGAAAGTAATAATGAACATATGAAAAGTCTTGCAAGCAAATGTAAGGAGGTTCACACCCAATGAAGGGTGTTAGCTCAACTGTGTGTGGTTTAGCTAACCCAGAAGGATGCACACGGGGGGTCTAATTTTTGTGATTGACCATATGTATGGGACCCTTGTCGCTTGCCCTAGGTACTGGAGTCAGCTTCGTGCATAATGTTCGGGGTCTATAGATAGACCTCAGGCCCAGTAACCAGCTTCGTGCACAATGTTCGGGGTATAGCACATGGCATTGGTCCGGAATGTAAGTAACGAAGATGACGAATGTACGGAATGTACGATACGAAAGAGTACGAATGGGAATGAATGATGATGATAATGAATGATAATGAATAACGTAGATGACGAATGAGGATGAAAGATAATAATAAGATTATCTATATGTACGTATGATGTATGATCACGAATGAAAGTAAAGGAAGGTTTTTAAACAACATAAAAGTATACTATGTTTTATAAAACTAGAACTCACTCAGCAACGCTGACTTTTATGTATTTTCCAGTTGGCAGGTAAGACTTCCTGAGGATGGCACAGGGGCAGCTGCTTGGCTAGTTTTGGATAACATCCATTTTGTATAACAAATGATGTTTTTGCATTGTAATGCAATCAAATGATATTTTGTAATGGTTAACAATGTTGTATTATTTTTCAAAAGCAATTATTAATATATGAAATGTTTTGCTAAGTTATTCTGATGCAATAATTTAGTAAACATTAATGTATGTTTTAAATTTTATGCGCGATGATTGTCCAACTGTAAGTGTCCCGGGAACGGGGCCTTACAAGTTGGTATCAAGGCCAAAGTTTAAGAGAAATGGGTAACTATTTTCAAAAACCTAAACTTAAACTGAGAATAGGACAAAATGGAAGGATGCCAGACCAAGTAGCTACGTGCCATCAGGTATTTTATTTAATGTTAACCGGTATTATGTGCGCATGCTATTTGATCTTTGTGCTCTTAGTTGATTTAGATACTGATAGGAAATGCTTGGCGTATGAAGAGTAAAGTAAGTGGCTAATCACAACTGGCCACTGTCATTAGGGACTTACTATACTTAACATAAACTGAGCTATTACCTTGAATGAACGTGTTGGTGTTTGGACCTTATAGCGTGTTTAGAGGATGGCTAGTGGTAGATCTTCGAAGGCTTCACAAGGTGGAGGTCATGGTGGACGTGGTGCTGGACCACGGGCCACAAGAGGCAGGGTTAAGGCTGGGAAAAGGGCACCGGAAGAGCCCGAGATCCATCACCAGGAAGGCGGTGATGAGAGTGCCAATCTATGGGCCTCAGTGAAGGAGGCGGTTGATAAGGAGGTTCACCAGGTCATGCAGACGATTCTGCCGTATGTGGTGACCGAAGTGATTAAAGCCATGAGGGAAGGTGAGAGAAAGGAAAGGAATAGGCCTTCGAGGGAAGGGAGCAACCAGAGACTGAGACGGTGGTCTCCAATGATGAGGACGAGGATGAGCATGTGTAAGAAACATCACGAGGCTGTAATTATAGGGCATTCCAGAGATGCAAGCCCCCAACATTTGATGGCAATGGCACTGCTGCTGATGCTCATCGATGGGTGAGGGAGATGGAAGTTGTACTCGATATCAGCGAGTGCAGGGAGGACCAAAAGGTGAAGTTTGCTACCCACTCATTCATAGAATCGGCCTTGCGTTGGTGGGACAACATTGTCTAGGCCGAGGGTAGTAGGCCGATTGGAAGGATGAAGTGGAATGAACTAAAGAAGTTGGTGATTGAGGAGTTCTGTCCTCACAGGGAACTTGACAAATTTGAGATGGAGTTCCTGCAGTTGGAGGCGGGGACTATGACACACCAGCAGTACACCACCAAGTTCAACAAAATGGCGCGGCTGGTGCCAGATCAGGTGACGACTGTGTCACGAAAGATAAAGAGGTACATCCAGGGTTTCCCGGCGGATATTCGCAGGCACATGATCGCCGCCCGGCCGAGCACGTTTAGGTCGGTGGTTGATCTGGCGGGAATGTTGTATGATGAGCGAGAGGTGGTAGTGGTTGAGGTGAACAGGAAGAGTGGTGGTGGTGACAACAACTGGAACGGGAAGCGGTTTGGACGGGGTGGTGCCCCGACAAACAACAAGAGTGCACGGGTGGACGTATAGTCACACCCGGTGCGGGTTCGAAAAGGTGCGGTAAGTACGGGAAGGAGCATACTGGAGAGTGTAGGCGGGGATTGAGTGAATGCTTCAAGTGTGGGAAGCCCGGTCACTGGGCGAGAGAGTGCAAGGTGGCAAGGTGTTTTAACTGTGGCGGAGAGGGCCACATGAGTAGGGATTGCCAGAAGCCGAGGGCTGAGAGTTCCGGAGCAAAGAAGCCAACCAGAACTGAAGGGCAGAAGACGAGCGCCAGAGCTTTCACGATGACCCGGAAGGAGGCTAGGACAGACCCCAATGTTGTGTCAGGTACGTTTCTAGTAAACCAAACTCTTGCTTCTATGTTATTTGATTCTGGTGCTAGTAAGAGTTTCATTTATGTTGCCTTCTGTGCTAAGTTGCCCATTAGGAGTAGAAGCATTAATGAGCCCTTCAATATAGAAACTGCCATAGGCAAGTCTACCAGGATTTCTGATCTGATAGAAGCCTGTGACATAGAACTAGAAGGTCATAGGTTTCCTGCTAGACTATTTGTGATGACCTTAGGCGGGTTCGATGTAGTCCTAGGAATGGATTGGTTAGCGGACTATGAGGCGAATATTGTGTGTCGCAAGAAGATGATATGATTGACACCGCCTGACGGGAGTTCGGTAACAATTTATGGTGATCGAGTCAATACAATCCCGAAGGTGATTTCGATGGCAGTAGCGGGGAAGTGCATGGCGTGGATGTAGTACTTACCTAGCCTATGTGAAGGATGTGGACACGTCACTACCACAATTGTCCGATGTACCGGTTGTGTGTGACTTTCCTGACGTGTTCCCAGAAGATTTACCAGGTGTGCCACCGGATCGTGAGATCGAGTTCCAGATTGATCTGATACCTGGTGCTCAGCCTGTCGCTAAGGCATCGTATCGCTTGGCTCCAACAGAGATGAAGGAACTGATGGTTCAATTGCAAGAATTGTTGGATAAAGGGTTCATTCGACCGAGTATCTCTCCTTGGGGTGCTCCGGTCTTGTTTGTAAAGAAGAAGGACGGTAGTATGAGGATGTGCATCGACTACCGTGAGTTGAACAAGTTAACGGTGAAGAACCGATATCCACTACCCTGAATCCATGATTTGTTTGATCAGCTCCAAGGTGCTAGTTGGTTTTCAAGAATAGATCTTCGATCGGTCTATCATCAATTGAAGGTGAAGGAGCAGGACATTCCTAAAACAGCTTTTCAAACGCGTTATGGACACTACAAATTCCTCGTAATGTCCTTTGGCTTCACCAATGCGCCAGCTGCTTTTATGGATTTGATGAATCGGGTGTGCCGACCGATGTTCGATAAATCAGTGATTGTGTTTATCGACGATATCCTGATTTATTCGAAGAGCGAGGAGAAACATGTCGGTCACATTTGGGAAGTGTTAGAGACGCTTAGAAAGGAGAAGTTGTATGCGAAGTTCTCAAAGTGCGTGTTCTAGTTGTGTGAGGTTCAGTTTCTGGGTCACGTGGTGAATCGTGGTGGACCCGTCTAAAGTGGAGGCAGTGATGCAATGGAAGTCTCCAAAGACGCCATCTGAGATTCGTAGTTTCTTGGGATTGGCGGGCTATTATAGGAGATTCATCCAAGACTTCTCTAAAATATCTTCTCCATTGACCAAGTTCACCCGTAAGGATGTAAAGTTTGTATGGGGTCAAGAACAAGAGAAGGCTTTTGATGAGCTGAAGGCGAGGTTGACGCAAGCCCCAGTCTTGTCATTACCCGAAGGAAGCAAGGAGTTGGTAGTCTATTCAGATGCTTCTTACTCGAGGTTGGGTTGTGTATTGATGCAACGAGGGAAGGTTATAGCTTACGCGTCCTGGCATTTGAAGGTTCATGAGGTTAACTAACCTACTCATGATTTGGAGCTAGCGGCTGTGGTCTTTGCATTGAAGATTTGGAGGCACTACTTGTACGGGACGAAGTGCACTATCTTCACTGACCACAAGAGCTTGAAGTACTTCCTCGAGCAAAAGGACCTGAACATGAGGCAAAGGAGATGGTGGGAACTTATAAAGGATTATGATTGTGAGATCCATTACCACTAAGGCAAACCCAACGTAGTGACAGATGCCCATAGCCAAAAAGAGAGACCCGAACCAATTCGAGTGAAGGATTATCAGTTGGTTATGACCTTTGACGTGATGAAGCAGGTCAAGGGGTTTTAAGACGAGGCGTTGAAAGAAGATCGCCTTAACTCCGAAAGGATGAGAGGCCTAGTCACGGAATTGGACGAGAACACTCTTGGTGTTAGAACCCTTTTTGGACGGATGTGGATTCCTCGTTATAGGGATCTACATGGAAAGATCATGGAAGAGGCTTATAAGACTCGATACTCCATTCATATCGGTGCTACAAAGATGTATCAGGATATGAAGAAAGATTATTGGTGGCGGGTATGAAGCGCGACGTAGCGAAGTATGTGAGTAAGTGCCTTACTTGCTTGCAAGTCAAGGCGGAGCATTAGAAGCCGTATGGGAAGATCCAACCTTTGGATATACCCGAGTGAAAATGGGAGCACATCACCATGGACTTCATTAAGAAGCTACCGCGTACCGCAAGGGGGTATGATGTCATATGGGTGATAGTTGACCGTCTGACGAAGAGTGCTCACTTCCTACCAATCCGTGAAACGTATTCATCTGAGAGGTTAGCGGATCTGTTCATCAAAGAGATTGTAACTCGTCATGATGTATCGGTGTCTATTGTGTCTGACCGCGACACCCGGTTTACATCCAAGTTTGGGAAGAAATTCCACGATGCGATGGGGACGAGGTTACATATTAGCATGACTTACCATCCTCAGATGCATGGTCAATAGAGAGAACCATTTAGACGCTTGGGGATATGCTCCAAGCATGCGTCATTGATTTTGGAGGAAGTTGGGACGAACACTTACCGTTAGTTGAATTATCATACAATAACAGCTACCATGCTAGCATTGTTATGCCACCCTATGAGATGCTATACGGTAGGAGTGTAGGACGCCCGTGTGTTGGGGCAATATTGGTAAGAAGGAATTAGGGAGCATCAAAGTGATCGAGGCTACGACTGAGAAACTAGAAAAGATCAAGGCCTTTATGAAGGCGCCAAGGATAGGCAAAAGTCATACGCCGACAAGAGACGCAGGCCGATTGAGTTCAAGGTGGGTGACAGAGTTATGCTGAAAGTCTCACCTTGCAAGGGTATCATTCGGTTTAGAAAGTAGGGCAAGTTGAGCCCAAGGTACATAGGGCCTTTCCGAATCGTTGCTTGGTAGGGGAGGTGGCCTATAAGTTAGAGCTACCAAATGAGTTAACTGGAATTCATCCAACATTCCATGTATTTCATCTAAGAAAGTACTTAGCTGATGAAGATATGGTTGTACTACTGGAAGATATTGAGGTGGATGACCGACTCAATTATGTGGAGCAACCAGTGGCGATCATTGATCGAAAATAAAAGAGACTACGAAATAAAGTGGTTCCATTGGTGCGAGTACAGTGGAAACATAGAAAGGGATCCGAGTCTACGTGGGAGATTGAAGAAGAGATAAGACATCATTACCCACATCTGTTTGAGGAGTAACAGGTTTCGGGTATGAAACCTATATAAGAGGGTGGACTTGTAACACCCGGAATTTTTTTATAAAGGTGAGAAATAAAGAATAAAAGTGAATAAAAAGGAAGAAATGCAATTTAACCCAAGTTGAAGGGTTAAAGGTGTAAAAGACAAAATAATATATTATATTTTGTACAAAAGGTGGGTGTGGCCGCCCACACCCATGTTCCATCACCTTTCCATCGGGTTTTAGAGAGAGAAAGAGTAGAGATCTTCGGGTTTTAGAGATAGGAAGAAGAAGAAGCCGGATTTGAGGTGAGTTTTCAGTGTTTTGTGTTGTCTTGGCTGATTCTAGCCTTGGGTATGTGCTTATATGTGTTTTATGTGTTCGGTTGTTTGTTTTGGTGGGTTTTTAGGTGTTTGAACTCATTTGCATTGGGGTTTGAAGAAGTCTTACATGAAAGTTGCAAGAGGTGAGTTTTAGATTCCCCATTTTAAATGTTTTAACTTGTTTTGGGGCTGGAATTACATTTTATAACGTTTTATTTATGTGGGTGTGTGTACCCGTATGTATATGTGAATGTGTATGTGGGTGGGTGTATGTTTGGGATGATTTATGGTTATGTTTATGTTTGTATGTATGTTTATGTTGCTTAGTTTGTTAGAACTAGGCTTGATCATGTTCGGATATGATTTCGGACTGAATTATGATGTTAATTAGAAAGTAGTTGGTCATGCGCCCAAGTTCCCATGTGCCTGAAGTTCATGCGCCAAACAGTATCCATGCGCCTAGGATTATGCCAAAATGCCTAAGTGTTCCCAAACGCCTAAGAGTTCATGCGCCCCAATAGTGCCCAGACGCCTAAGTGCCCATGCGCCTAAGTCAGGCTCATTCACCTACATAGTGTTCATGCACCTAGAATATTGCCCAGATGACTAAGTGTTGGCCATGCGCCCAAATAGTGCCCATGCGCCTAACTTTACCCATGCACCTAAGTCTTCATGCACCTCCATAGTACTCATGCGCCTGCATAGTACTTATGCGCCTGTAAGTGCCCATGTGCCTAAAACACTTAGAATTATTTCTGAAATTTTGGGAAAAAGGAAATTTTAGGTTATGACTTAGGATGTTCCCGGGGATGATGTGTGATGATGTTATACATGCTTATGTTATGTATGTTTATGCTATGTATTCTTTATGTTCCTTATTATGTATTATTTCTGTGGCTTTGCGTGGTACGCCATAATCAATGAACGTAAAGTATTATGTAATGAAAGCTAAAATTAATGATGATAAAAGTGGAACATAAGGAAGAATGAATTAAAGTAAGAATGAACGTATGAAAAATCTTGCAAGCAAATGTAAGGAGGTTCACACCCAATGAAGTGTGTTAGCTCAACTGTGTGTAGTTTAGCTAACCAAATGCACACGGGGGTCTAATCTGTGTGATTGACCATATGTATGGGACCCTTGTCGCTTGCCCTAGGTACTGGAGTCAGCTTCGTGCACAATGTTCGGGGTCTATTGATAGACCTCAGGCCCAGTAACCAGCTTCGTGCATAATGTTCGGGGTATAGCACATGACATTGGTCCGGAATGTAAGTAAGGAAGATGACGAATGTAGGACACGAAAGAGTACGAATGAGAATGAATGATGATGATAATGAATGATAACGAATAACGTACGATGACCAATGAGGATGAAAGATAATAATAAGATTATCTATGTGTACATATGATGTATGATCACGAATGAAAGTAAAGGAAGGTTTTTAAACGACAGAAAAGTCTACTATATTTTATAAAACTAGAACTCATTCAGCAACGCTGACTTTTATGTATTTTCCAGTTGGCAGGTAAGAGTTGCTGAGGATGGCACGGGGGCAGCTACTTGGCTAGTTTTGGATGGCATCCATTTTGTATAACAATGATATTTTTGCATTGTAATGCAATCAAATGATATTTTGTAATGGTTAACAATGTTATATTATTTTACAAAAGCAATTATTAATGTATGAAATGTTTTGCTAAGTTACTCCATTGTGATATTTTAGTAAACGTTAATGTATGTTTTATATTTTATGTGCGATGATTGTCCAACTGTAAGCGTCCCGGGAACGACGCCTTACAATGTAGGATGCTTGAAAGCTTCAAAAATCACTTTACCTTTAACAATAGAACTTGAGTTACCCAAGATTTGTTGAAGTCAAGTTTGAAAATTGGTGAAGTAGGGGTGGTGGTTTGGCCGTAAATTAGGAGAAGGGAAAAGATATGAGTGTGATGTGTTGTGTGGTTGGTGTATGAAGTGCTTGCATGCTTTATAGCCTTACACCCTTTTAGCATGGGTTTTGGAATATGGATGTATCATCTCATGGACAAGGATGGATGAGATGGAGCATTCCAATTGTGGTAATGGGGTTAAGTCCCTTTAATCAATATCAAAAGTGCTTTACAAAAGAGGCAAGTTTTGGGTTCTGGTAAAAGTAAACAACATTTCCTAGCAATCTTGGAGGGAGGAGTGGGGTGGGGGGAAGGGGGTTGATTTTCAATTTTGTGTAGTATTGGGTATTTGGGTAGTATTTGTTGCGCTATAGGTATTTGTACGTATTTTTATATTTTCACTTTTAACTTTTTAGAATACCTTGAAATATTATAAGAACTTATATAATATTTCATATTTCAATATTGATGATATAATAATGATACATCATGTATCTAGTATTCGCATTCAAAGGATTCATTTTAGGTAAATTATCAATTTACGCGTTTAGGTTTATTTATAAATTTATGCTTTTTCAATGTATTTATTTTGGAATCTAAAATACTTTGAAACACTTTAAAATAGTTATTAGTACATATATATTAATTATCACCAACATTCGTGTGTGTCGGTTGTACCGCGTGTAAAAATAATAATTGCACAGAATCACCTATGCATGAAATTTTTCCATGCATGAAATGACTACAAATACTTAGAACTCAATTGAAAATCATGTAAAATATGCATAATTATGACTAAGTCGGGCCGAGTATTGACCTGAAATTACCGCTTGTCATAGTCTCCCCACGTTAGAAGAATTTCGTCCCGAAATTCAATTAGTGTCTTTTGTAGTCGCTAGGGTTTCCAACAAGTAAGGTATTTGAGTTTCATTTGATCCTCACATTTCGAAGTAAACTCAGGTCCTTGTCTAGAATTCCACCGGGCCTTCATGATGGGAATACGGCTTTGCTTCATCCTCTTCACCTCTCGATCCATGATCTCAACAGGTTTCTCAACAAAATGAACTTGATCATCGATCTGAACCTCGTCTAGTGGTATAACTAAGGTTTAATCTGACAAGCACTTCTTCATATTTGACACGTGAAAAGTGTCATGAACACTACTAAGTTCTTGTGGTAGCTTGAGTTTGTAAGCTACAGGATCAATCCTTCCTAGGATTTCAAATGTTCCAATGTATCTAGGGTTGAGCTTACCATGTTTACCAAAACGAATAACTCCTTTCCAAGGTGAGACTTTAAGTTGAACTATATCTCCCACTTGGAATTCTAATGGTTTGCGTCTCACCTCAGCGTAGCTTTTCTGACTGTCACGTGCGACTTTGAGTTGGTTTCGAATCTGAGTGATCTTTTAAATTGTCTCGTGTATGATCTCAGGACTAGTAAGTTGGTTATCGCCTACCTCTGTCCAACACAATGGTGATTGACACTTCCTTCCATATATTGCATCGAATGGTGCAGTCTTGATACTAGTGTGATAATTGTTATTGTTAGAAAATTCGGCCAAATGTAGATGAGTATCCTAACGGTGTTGAAGTCTGTCACATAAGCTCTAAGCATGTTTTACAATGTTTTAATAGTCCTTGCCCTCTGACCATCCATTTGAGGGTGGTATCCGGTACTCATATTCAATCGTGTGCCTAGGGCCTTTTGTAATGATTGCTAGAATCTAGAGGTGAAACAATTGTTTCGATTGAAGATAATGGAGATTGGCACTCCATGTAACCTCCTTGAGATAGATCCTGGTCAACCTTTCCATTTATCAGTTTCCTTAATTGGTAGGTATGACAACGTACAATTTCAGGTCAATACCCGGCCTTGACTTGGTTATGATTACACCTATAATACTTGATTTTCAGTTTAATTACATTTATTGAAGTTGTTTTATGCATTGAAATAACATTTCATGTATCGGTAATTCCGCGTAATTACCATTTTTACACACGATACAAGCACACACGAACGTTGGTGATAATTAATATATATGTGTCAATAAATACTTTAAAGTGTTTTAAAGTATGTTAGATTCCAAATTAAGTACATTGGAAAAGTTTAAAATTTAAGGAAAACCTTAACGTGTAAATTGATATGTTACCCGGATAAAACGCGTGTAACGCAACTACTAGATAAATGAGTTATTATTTACATATCATCAATATTTAAATGTATATAAGTTTTATGTATTTTAAAAAGTAAAATGTAAAAATATAAAAATATATATAAATTACCGTAGTGCAACAAATACCATCCAAATACCCCATACTATACAAAAACTTAAAATCAACCCAACCCCCACCCCCATAGCGTCCCCTTTAACACCCCCCCCCCCCCTTCTCTTTCCCATACAACCTCAAAAGAGATGAACCCTTCTTGTTTGACTTGAAGGGTGTAGTCATGCCATTTTTGTGTAACAACTTTTACATTTGTTTAAAGCATCATGTTGCCCATGAATGGCCACCTCCATCTTCCATACATGTGGCCATGTGTCTAGCAAAGCACCAAGATAGGTGGACCTAAAGCATGAATTTTCCTTATAAATAAAGGTGCATAATACACCACCACCACCATCCAACATCTCTTCTCCTTCTCTCCCTCTCTAAATTTCAGCCAAGACACCCCATCACCACCTCATCTTATTTCCAAATTGTCTTCTACAAATCTTCGGTGTCATTATTGAAGACCAAGTGATCTTTGAAGTTTCCAAACACCTAACAACATCATTTTCATCTTTCTTTACCTATTTAAGTAAGAACATATTCTCTTCTTGTTTACATATCTTCTTCTGGATATCATGTTCATCCATTTATTAGATGACATGTAAATATCTTCATCCAAAAAGTCTTCCATGTTAAAAATGATGTTTTCACCAACAAGGTGTTTCAAGAATAATACTTCACAAAATATTTTAACATGAACTAAGTAATGACTTGTGTACTTAAAAAGTAAATGTTCATAAATCCATGTTTGACAAAATTACTAGTTGATGGTTTTTATAAAAGTTATAAAAATTGTTAAAACTCAAGAAATACTACAAAGGGTTATATTATGGTTATGTAAATTTAATTATTTACAAGTTTTATTATGAATACTTACACATATTCTTCAAGTTATACTAAGTTGATGAATGGTAGTATATTATTACAAAAGTTGGATTATGACTAGATGATAATTCGACCAAGTTTACAAAAGTTGGATTAAGACTTAAATGGAAAAATAAAACTTCATAATTAGATATTATGTTAGTTTAATTAGTGTGTTAAAATAGTTAGTAGAAGACTTTTTACAAAGTTTAGCACATGACCTTGTTGCTTTGACATGGGACTTAAAATATAAGATTTATGGACTTTATAAAGCTAGCTTCTAGTTCACTAAATATGGATTTAAACAAGTTGATAAATTGACTAAAATATCTAATTAATTCATTAAAGATATGTTACATTATAATATAATGTAATAAAAGTTATAAATAATTTAAAGAAACCCTAATTCCTATAAATTACATACGAAAATATATAAATAATTACAAGACACTCGAGTCACCTCTCGAGTCAAGTCAAAATGATATTTAGTTACCCAGATAATATATCAACTTTAAAATTCAAAGGTTTTTAAACATTTTCAAGAAAAGTATTATTTATTAATACTTTTTAAGTAATATATATTTTTCACAAATTATCACCTTGTATCACCAACGGGTCGTCGAGTCAAACACTTTGTTACCAAGTTATGTGGATGAAATGGTTACATGATCACATTACATGTAGGAGCAATTACTTAGACATAAGTTGCCTTAATTATTCTAAGGCGAGCTTAGGTCGGTTTCCCTGAGCATTTTGGATATTTACAAGTTTACATACTCGTTTACCACTGTCAGGTAAGTTTCACGGCCCCATTTTTACTTATTTTTCTTTTGGGGGAGATTACATGCAAATTACTATTTTCTTGAACACATTTACTTGTCAATGATTTCACATATTATATAAGATGTTTAGTTACCGTATGAAGTCCCCTGTTATCGGACCATTAGTTTATTTCCCAAAGCGAGGTAATCATGGATAGTACTATTGGGTTTGACTACCCCCACCCGGGTTAATTACCCTAACCTTGACTGGAGGTCTAAACGGGTGCATTATTAGCATGTTCACCCCTGTGCTTACGGTAGGCATGGGTAGGGGCAATCTATTACAGTTACAGTCTAGCTTCGATTGCAGTGCTTATATAATATTATGGCATTGTATGTATAACAATCAAATCATAGAAGGTCTTGTGGTCCAACATACTGATACTATTACTTAAAACATGTGAACTCACCAACTTTATGTTGACATATTTCATGCATGTTTTCTCAGGAAATTAAGGTTTGCACGATGCTAGGCTTGTCTGGAGTTTTTATCGCATTCTAGGATTCACGCATGCTTTTGAGACATTATTTTTAAATGGCCTTATTTGAAAAATAATTACATTTTGCTACTACTTCCAATATGTAACTCTGAAAAAAATTATGTATCTTTCAACGTGATTGCAACGTATGTTTCTATCAAATCATGTAGTGGTCGATCAATGACTATGGTTTCCTGATGATCACGCCCTACGGGAAAAACCGTTGTGGTTGGGGTGTGACAGTAGGAAATGTGTAACACTTCGTTAGTTGGTCCGCAATTACCCAAGTCGTATCACACCGGTGGATGTTGGGGTAGTGATAAAGTCAATGGAAATCTATCCCATTTCCATTATGAAATCTCTAGTTGGTGAAGTAATCCTGATGGTTTCTAATATTCCGCCTTGACCTTGGAAACCTAAGAAACATGCTATCATAGATGGCTATGTCAGCTTCCATGTTAAGCCACTAGTTAACTCCTTTAGTGCTGATACATCTTATCAGAGCCCGGTTGGATGGAGTATCTAGATATGTGCTCCTCGTTCATCACAAAGATCTCAAGTTTCCAAAATGAGTACCCAAATTCCGCTCATGAAGTAGCGAGCTCCATCATACTTGATTTCAAATTGTTTATCCATGTCGCGAAGAGATTTGTCCTTAAAATTTTGTTCCATTAGTGCTTCGGACTGAGCGTCACGAATTTGGGTAGTTAGACTCGTATGGATCATCATTCCCAACGCTCGTACTCGCAAGGTCTTGGTTCGTTCTTTCCTGCTCAGCGCGTCTGCTACAACATTCTCCTTTTGAGGGTGCTAACGTATCTCGTAATCATAGTCAGTTAGTAACTTGACCTACCTACGTTGTCTCATGTTCAGTTCCTTCTGATCAAAGATGTGTTGAAGGCTTTTATGGTTAGTGAATATAGACACTTGGTACCATACAAATAGTGTTGCCAAATCTTTAGTGTAAAAACGACAGCTCCCAATTCTAGGTCGTGAGTAGTGTAATTTTTCTCATGCACTTTCAATTGTCGAGAAGCGTAAGAAATAACCTTGTCGTGTTGCATTAGGACACAACCAAATCTTTGTGTAATATTGGGTATTTGGATAGTATTTGTTGCACTATAGGTATTTTTACATATTTTAATATTTTTACTTATTTCTTTTTAGAATACCTTAAAATATTATAAGAACTTATATAATATTTCATTTCAATATTGATGATATATTAATGATACATCATGTATCTAGTAGTCGCGTTCAAAGGATTCGTTCCGGGTAAAATATCAATTTACGCGTTTAGGTTTATTTATAAATTTAAGCTTTTTTAATATATTTAATTTGGAATCTAAAATACCTTGAAACACTTTAAAGTATTTATTAGTACATATATATTAATTATCATTTGTGTGTGCCGATTGTACCGCGTGTAAATATGGTAATTACGCTAAATTACCGATGCAAGGAATGTTATGCATGAAATTAGTATATGAAATGACTTCAAATAGTTAGAACACAATTGAAACTCATGTGAAATATGCATAATTATGACTAAGTCGGGCCCCGTGTATTGACATGAAATTGCCGGTTGTCACACATATCCTCATAGGATTATGAAAAAATGATGAAGATGATAATGAGGCGGTGGTGGGTTATTTGCGTTGGTCGATTTTGCAGCAGTGATCGGCTGAGAGATGGAAATCATAAAGGGGAGAGGATGGGTGAGCCTTAGTTATTTTGAACATAATCTTAAGTAATTTATAGAAATAGTCCTTTCAAAATAACACACAAGTTTGCACATTACATTAAGGTTTGGTTATATAGACACCCCAAAATTATAAATTAACACCACAAAATTTTTATACGGGTCGTATAGCCCCATAGGTGTCGTATGGGGGGAGGGGTATGGCCCTATATGGGCGTATAACCTCTCTGACAGCCCCCTGAATTTTTCATTGTATTCAGTGGCGAAATTTGTTATGAACTATGTGTGTATAGGAGGGGTCGTATAGGGTTATATGGGTTGTATAGCTCTCTGACGGCCCCCTGAATTTTTTAATGTATTCAACCCTATACGTCGCGTATAGACCCATACGCGACGCATAGGGGGTGTCAATTTATCCTAGTGGGTACCTCTATATGAACACCCTTACGTTATTAATCCTTGTAAGTAAAAAGTCAAAAGGCCTTTCATTTAATGAAAAAACTAACATCATTATTAGGTTGGAGTTAATTAGAACATATTGCAAACTGCATGAAAGAACTTAATTTTATTTAATAGGAAAAAAGAAATTTTATGAAAAACCAAAAGTTGGACGAACCTATTTAAAATCTTAATAAGAGGAAATATGTAATTATATATACTATTAATCTTCTATGTCAGTGGGAATAGTAGTTTTAATTATTTTTTTATTCAATTATTTTATCTCCAATCAAAATACCATTTAATTTAATTTGCAACACCAAAGCAAGATAGTTTAATTGGTAGCTCTCCCAATTTCTATCCATTTGGTTTGTGTTTCGATACTCCGCCATTTGAATTTTTGTTTTCTTAAATGGCTTCTTATCTTTTCTTTCTTTTATATTCTCTCAATAGGTAGGATTTTTTTCATTATTTGGATATCAATAACTAATTGATATATTTATATATTTTAATTAACCGTTCATGTTTTTTACCTTTTATTTCCTTGGAATTTTTTAAAGTTGTTAGATTTTATTAATTTGATATTAATAATTAATTTTTAGACATGAGATTGTATGATATTTACGAGTATACCGTTTTAATACGTTTATTTTTATCTATATGTCGATGTAACTTTCAGTCCAAATAGAGTTGGGCTTCTCATTATAGTATTATTAGTTTAGCTTTAGAACATGTAACACCCGGATATTTCTTATTTTGAAGCCGGCGAAGAAAGAAAAGGAAATAAAGTCCAAAGTCGAGGGACCAAACTCGCCAACGAAGAAAAGTCGGGAAATGAGGTGATATTAGTGGGGAGAGGGCAGCCAACTCTCCCCATTACCCCCAAATTTTCAGCTCTCAAGAGAGGAGAAGAGAGAAAAGAGGAGAAAAGGAGAAAAAGGAGTGTTTCGGGTGATTCGGGTGTCCAAACTCGTCGTGTGGCAAGCCAAATCGAAGCCCTTGACGTTGTGCTCGATTGTGTGAGTTCTAGGACCCTACTTTTACTTGTTTTCAACTGATTTTGAGGCTGGAAAATGTTCAAAACCCGTTTTTGTATGTGTGTGTGTTTGACCCATTTGGGTGTGATGTGTATGATGCGTTTCGTGTATGTTTCCGGGCTTGTGTGTGCTTGTATGGTGTTATGGTATGCATTCCTAAGGTCCAGGAGGGTTAATTTAGGCTTAGAATGGGTTTGGATGAGCTTGGAGGCCGAAAATGGCAGATTGGGTTCGGGATGAACTCCATTCTGCATCAGCTAGGGCTAGGCGACCGAATGGAGGCCATACGGCCGAATGAGAGGCGATTGAGGGTCATTCGCACGATTGGGATTCATTCGCACGATTGAGGGTTCAATCGCATGACTAAGGCTTCAGTTGCACGACTGGGAGTCCAGTCGCATGGGGGATCGCACGACTGAGGGTTCAGTCGCATAGATGCTTAGTCGCATGAGTCCATTCGCATGAGGTCAGTCGCATAGGTGCCCATTCGCAGTAGTCCCATTCGCACAAGGTCCATACGCACGATTGAATGTTCATTCGCATAGATGATCATCCGCATGAGTCCAGTCGCATGATGTTCAGTCGCATGAAGGCCATGCGACTGAAGGGTGTTCATACGCCCGAATAGGGCTGTTGCACTCGAAGGAATGTGTAGTTTGACTTCTGGCCTTCGGGGAAAGGTGCAGATGTAAGTTTTGACGTAAAGTTTCCCGTAAGAGCATGTAAGAGAATGGTTATGGCCTTAGGGAGCATGTAGGGCATGATGATGATGATGTTGCATGTTTATGCATATTATGAATGTATGATGTTGCCCTGTATGATGATGATGAATGTGTATGATTGGTTCCTTATTATGATGTATGCTTATCTTTCTTGTGGCTTTACATGTCATGTTAATGAATGAATGAAGTATTATGTAATGTAAAGCGAAAGATAATGAAAGAGGAACATGAAGTAAGAATGCATGCATAATGAATGACGAATGAACGAAAGAAAGGCTTGCAAGCATATATATGGGGTGAGCGACTTTGTGTTGCAAAAGACTCGGATGAAGTGCAATCATTTAGATTGCCTATGGGGTGAGCAACCTTGTCGTTGCAAAAGACTCGAGTAATGTGCTATCGTGATGTTGCCTTGGGGTGAGCAACCTTGTTGTTGCAAAAGACTCGGATAGCTTGCTATCATAAGATGGGCAATGAGGTGAGCAACCCTAGGGGTGCAAAAGACTCGGATAGCGTGCAATCATTGAGATTGCTATTGAGGTGAGCGACTATGTTGTCGCAAAAGACTCGGAAGAAGGAATGAATGAAAGGAATGGAAGATAATGAATGAGAGGAAAGATAATAATGAAATTATCTGTGTATACGTATGTTAAATGATCGCATGATAAACGGAATAGTTTTAATGAACGTAAAGTATGTTTTATTATTAAAACTAGAGCTCACTCAGCAACGCTGACTTTTTATACGTTTTCCAATTGGCAGGTAAATGATTGCTGAGGATGGCACGGCAAGGCTACTCGGCTCTTTTGGGATGGCATCCATTTATAAAGCTTTTGTGATATAATGCAAACATGTATTTTGTAACCGGATAATGATGTATTATTTGGCAAAAGTAATTATAATGAAACGAGATGTTATTTTTGAATGTTTCCACTGCAATGTTTTCCTAAGGCAAATGTAATTATATGTTTTATTTTGATGAATGACCAACTGTAGGCGTCCCGGGAACGGGGCCTTACAAGTTGGTATCAGAGCCAAAGTTTAAGTGAAATGGGTAAATTTTCAAAATAAACCTTCACTTAAACTGAAAATGGGACCAAAGGGAAATGGGATGCCAAACTGAGTAGCTGCGTGCCATCAGGTATTTTTCTTAAAGTTAACCGGTTTATGTGCGCATGGTATATGGTTATGTGTTGTATGTAGATTTGAATACTGATGTAGTCAGGACAGGTAATACTTGGGGTATGAAGAGTACAGTAAGTGGCTAATCACAACTGGCCACTGTAATTAGGGACTTACTATACTTGACATAAACTGAGTTGTTTCCTTGAATGAACGTGTTGGTGTTTGAATCTTTCAGTGTGATAGAGAATGGCTGGTGGTAGATCTTCTAGAGCTTCTAGGGGTGGAGGGCGTAGTGGCCCTGATGGATAACCACGCCCTAAAAAAGGGAGGCCTAGAGCTGAGAAAGAGGTTCCTGCAGAACCTAAGACTCCTCATCCAGAAGCTGGATGAGAGTGCGAACTTGAGGTCCTCGGTAAAGGAGGCTGTCGTTGAGGAAGTACATCAGGTCATGCAGACAATCTTACCGTCTGTGGTGACCGAAGTCATCAAAGCGGTGAAGGAGGGAGAAAGGAAGGAGAGAAACAGGGCCTCGGGGGAGCAACCGGAGCCTGAAACGATCTTCTCCAATAATGAGGAGGAAGAGGAAGAGGAGCCTGTGCGAGAGGTGACACGAGGCTGTAACTACGGGGTGTTTATGAGATGCAAGCCCCCTACTTTTGACGGTAATGGCAATGCTGCTGCTGCTCACCGATGGGTGAGAGAAATGGAGGCTGTTCTCGACATCAGCGAGTGCCGGGAAGATCAAAAAGTAAAGTTTGCCACCCATTCCTTTGTGGACTCGGCACTATGCTGGTGGGATAACATTGTCCAAGCGGAGGGTAATCGGGCAATCGGGAGAATGAGGTGGCCCGAACTGAAGAAGATGGTGATCGAGGAGTTTTGTCCTCATCGGGAAATGGATAAGGTCGAAAGGGAGTTTCTGTAACTGGAGGCGGGAACCATGACACACCAACAGTATACCACGAAGTTCAACGAGATGGCACGTCTGGTGCCGGATCAAGTGACGCCTCTGTCCCGAAAGATCAAGAGGTATATACAGGGTTTGCCGGCGGATATTCGCAGGCACATGATTGCTGCCCGGCCGAGCACGTTTAGGTCGGCGGTGGATTTGGTGGGGAGACTGTATGATGAAAGAACGGTGGTGGTGACTGATGGTGGCAGGAAGAGCGGTGGTGATCGAAGCTGGCAGGGGAAAAGGTTTGGCCGGGGTAATGCCTCGACAGGTAATAAGAAGGCACGGGTGGATAACCGCCGCGTGGTCACGTCAGTGCGGGGTCGAGAAGGTGTGGTAAGTGTGGACGGGAGCATAGTAGGGAGTGCAGGTTGGGGTCAAACTTGTGCTTCAAGTGTGGAAAGGCGGGGCACATGGCAAAGGACTGTCGTACGGTCCGATGCTTTAATTGTGGTGAAGAGGGTCATGTGTTCAAGGATTGTAAGAAGCCGAGGACTGAGAGTTCAGGGGCAAAGAGGACGGGAGGTGATGGACCGAGGGCGAGCGCCAGGGCATTCACCATGACACAGGAGGAAGCTAGGACGGACCCTGATGTTGTGTCCGGTACGTTTCTGGTGAACCAAACTTTAGCTTCTGTATTATTTGATTCGGGTGCTAGTAAGAGTTTTATTTCTGCTGCTTTCTGTGCTAAGCTGCCTGTTAGTAGTATAGACGTGTTGATGCGCCCTTCGATGTAGAAACTGCCATAGGTAAGTCTACCAGGATTTCTGAGATGATAGAGAACTGTGATGTGCTGGAACTCGAGGGTCATAAGTCCTGTTAGGCCGTTTGTGATGACCTGGGTGTGTTTTGTGATTTGGTTCTCGGGATGGATTGGTTAGCAGACTTTGAGGCGAACATTGTGTGTCGCAAGAAGATGATTCAGGTGTCGGCGCCTGACGGTAGTTCAGTGACTGTTTATGGTGATCGGGTTACTACGATTCCGAAGGTGATCTCGATGGCGGTGCGGGGAAGTGTGTGAGGCGTGGATGTAGTGCCTACTTGGCCTATGTTAAGGATGTGGATACGCCAACACCACAACTATCCGATGTACCGGTTGTGTGTGACTTTCCAGATGTGTTCCCAGAAGCCTTATCAGGAGTGCCACCTGACAGAGAGATTGAGTTTCAGATTGATCTGATACCGGGTGCCCAACCCGTCGCCAAAGCACCGTATCGGTTGGCTCCGACCGAGATGAAAGAGCTGATGGAGCAGTTGCAAGAGTGCTTGATAAGGGGTTCATTAGACCGAGTATCTCTCCTTGGGGTGCTCCGGTCCTATTTGTAAAGAAGAAGGACGGTAGTATGAGGATGTGCATCGACTACCTTGAGCTGAACAAGTTGACAGTGAAGAACCGATACCCCTTACCGAGGATAGATGATTTGTTCGATCAGCTTCAGGGTGCCAGTTGGTTTTCGAGAATAGATCTCCGTCTGGTTATCATCAGTTGAAGTGAAGGTGAAGGAGCAAGATATTCCTAAAACAGCTTTCCGTACGCGCTATGGTCACTACGAGTTTCTTGTCATGTCTTTTGGTTTGACCAATGCGCCAGCTGCTTTTATGGATTTGATGAATCGTGTGTGTCGGTCGATGTTGGATAAATCAGTGATCGTGTTTATTGATGATATCCTGATTTACTCGAGGAGCGAGGCAGAACATGCTGGTCACATTCGGGAGGTTCTGGAGACGTTGAGAAGGGAGAAGTTGTATGCTAAATCTCCAAGTGCGCGTTCTGGTTGCGCGAGGTTCAATTCTTGGGTCATGTGGTGAATCCGATGGGATTATGGTGGACCCGGCGAAAGTGGAGGCGGTTATGCAATGGAAGTCACCAAAGACGCCATCCGAGATTCGTAGTTTCTTGGGTTTGGCGGGCTACTATAGAAGATTTATCCAAGACTTCTCTAAGATTGCTTCTCCACTGACTAAGTTGACCCGAAAAAATGTGAAATTCGTATGGAGTCAAGCTCAAGCGAAGGCGTTTGAAGAACTGAAGGCGAGATTGACTCAAGCTCCTGTTCTGTCATTACCCGATGGAAGTGAAGATCTGGTGGTTTATTCCGATGCTTCTTACTCGGGGTTGGGGTGTGTGTTAATGCAAAGAGGAAAGGTTATAGCCTATGCATCCCGACAGTTGAAGGTTCATGAGGTCAATTATCCTACTCATGACTTGGAGCTGGCAGCCGTGGTCTTTGCATTAAAGATTTGGAGGCACTACCTTACGGGACGAAGTGCACCATATTCACTGACCACAAGAGTCTGAAGTACTTCTTCGAGCAGAAGGACCTGAACATGAGGCAGAGACGGTGGCTGGAACTTATAAAGGATTATGATTGTGAGATCCACTACCATCCGGGCAAGGCCAATGTGGTGGCTGATGCCCTTAGCCGGAAAGAGAGACCCGAACCGATTCGGGTGAAAGCGTACCAGTTGATTATGACCTCGGATGTGATGAAGCAGGTGAAAGAGTTCCAAGATGAGGCATTGAAAGAAGATCATCTTAACTCTGAAAGAATGAGAGGTCTAGTCGGGGAATTGGGTGAAAACACACTCGGTGTTAGAACCCGATTCGGTCGTGTGTGGATTCCTCGTTTTGGGGATCTACGGGCGAAGATAATGGATGAAGCTCACAAGACCCGATACTCCATTCATCCTGGTGCCACGAAGATGTACCATGATATGAAGAAAGACTATTGGTGGCCGGGTATGAAGCGCGATGTGGTGGAGTATGTGAGTAAGTGTCTCATTTGCTTACAGGTGAAGGCCGAGCACCAAAAGCCGTATGGGAAGATACAACCTCTGGATATACCGGAATGGAAGTGGGAGCACATCACCATGGATTTCATTACAAAGCTGCCGCGTACCCCGAAAGGGTATGATGCCATATGGGTGATAGTTGATCATTTGACGAAGAGTGCTCACTTCTTACCGATCCGCGAGACATATTCATCAGAGAGGTTAGCTGATCTGTTCATCAAGGAAATTGTAACTCGTCATGGTGTGCCGGTGTCTATTGTGTCGGGTCGCGACACCCGGTTTACATCTAAATTTGGAAGAAGTTCCACGACGCTATGGGGAAGAGGTTACATATTAGCACAGCTTATCATCCTCAGACTGACGGTCAGTCAGAAAGGACCATCCAGACGCTGGAAGACATGCTTCGGGCATGTGTGATTGATTTTGGTGGAAGTTGGGATGACCATCTACCGTTAGCCGAATTCTCATACAACAACAGCTATCACGCCAGCATTGGCATGCCTCCATATGAGATGCTATACGGTAGGAGATGCAGAACACCCGTTTGTTGGGGTGATATTGGTCAAAAGGAATTGGGAAGCGTCGAGGTAATCGAGGCTACGACTGAGAAGCTTGAGAAGATTAAAGCCTTCATGAAGGCAGCCAAGGATAGACAGAAGTCGTATGCTGATAAACGACGCAGGCGATTGAGTTCCAGGTGGGTGACCGGGTTATGTTGAAGGTCTCACCTTGGAAGGGTATCATTCGCTTCCGAAAGCGGGGCAAGTTTGAGCCCAGGTATATAGGCCTTTCCGAATCATTGCTCGGGTAGGAGAGGTGGCCTATAGACTGGAGTTACCGGATGAGTTAAGTGGAATTCACCCGACATTCCATGTATCTCATCTAAGGAAGTGCTTAGCTGATGAAGATATGATTGTTCCACTGGAGGATATCGAGGTAGACGAACGGCTCAATTATGTGGAGCAACCAGTGGCAATCATCGACCGAAAGGAGAAAAGGCTAAGGAATAAAGTGGTTCCTCTTGTGCGTGTACAGTGGAAGCACAGGAAGGGATCCGAGTCAACGTGGGAGACTGAGGAAGAAATGAGACAACATTATCCACGTTGTTTGTTTAAAGAATAACAGGTTTCGGGGACGAAACCTATTTAAGGGGGGTGGACTTGTAACACCCGGATATTTATTATTTTGAAGCCGGCGAAGAAAGAAAAGGAAATAAAGTCCAAAGTCGAGGGACCAAACTCGCCAACGAAGAAAAGTCGGGAAATGAGGTGATATTATGGTGGGGAGAGGGCACCAACTCTCCCATTACCCCAAATTCAGCTCTCAAGAGAGGAGAGAGAGAAAGAGGAGAAAAGGAGGAGAAAAAGAGTGTTTTGGGTGATTCGGGTGTCCAAACTCGTGTGTGTGCAAGCAAATCGAAGCCTTGACGTTGTGCTCGATTGTGTGAGTTCTAGGACCCCACTTTTACTTGTTTTCAACTGATTTTGGGGCTGGAAAATGTTCAAAACCCGTTTTTGTATGTGTGTGTGTTTGACCCATTTGGGTGTGATGTGTGATGTGATGCGTTTCGTGTATGTTTCGGGCTTGTGTGTGCTTGTATGGTGTTATGGTATGCATTCCTAAGGTCCAGGAGGGTTAATTTAGGCTTAGAATGGGTTTGGATGAGCTTGGAGGCCGAAAATGGCAGATTGGGTTCGGGATGAACTCCATTCTGCATCAGCTAGGGCTAGGCGACCGAATGGAGGCCATACGGCCGAATGAGAGGCGATTGAGGGTCATTCGCACGATTGGGATTCATTCGCACGATTGAGGGTTCAATCGCAAAGGCTTCAGTTGCACGACTGGGAGTCCAGTCGCATGGGGGATCGCACGACTGAGGGTTCAGTCGCATAGATGCTTAGTCGCATGAGTCCATTCGCATGAGGTCAGTCGCATAGGTGCCCATTCGCAGTAGTCCCATTCGCACAAGGTCCATACGCACGATTGAATGTTCATTCGCATAGATGATCATCCGCATGAGTCCAGTCGCATGATGTTCAGTCGCATGAAGGCCATGCGACTGAAGGGTGTTCATACGCCCGAATAGGGCTGTTGCACTCGAAAGAATGTGTAGTTTGACTTCTGGCCTTCGGGGAAAGGTGCAGATGTAAGTTTTGACGTAAAGTTTCCCGTAAGAGCATGTAAGAGAATGGTTATGGCCTTAGGAGCATGTAGGGCATGATGATGATGATGTTGCATGTTTATGCATATTATGAATGTATGATGTTGCCCTGTATGATGATGATAAATGTGTATGATTGGTTCCTTATTATGATGTATGCTTATCTTCTTGTGGCTTTACATGTCATGTTAATGAATGAATGAAGTATTATGTAATGTAAAGCGAAAGATAATGAAAGAGGAACATGAAGTAAGAATGCATGCATTAATGAATGACGAATGAACGAAAGAAAGGCTTGCAAGCATATATATGGGGTGAGCGACTTTGTGTTGCAAAAGACTCGGATGAAGTGCAATCATTTAGATTGCCTATGGGGTGAGCAACCTTGTCGTTGCAAAAGACTCGAGTAATGTGCTATCGTGATGTTGCCTTGGGGTGAGCAACCTTGTTGTTGCAAAAGACTCAGATAACTTGCTATCATAAGATGGGCAATGAGGTGAGCAACCCTAGGGGTGCAAAAGACTCGGATAGCGTGCAATCATTAAGATTGATATTGAGGTGAGCGACTATGTTGTCGCAAAAGACTCGGAAGAAGGAATGAATGAAAGGAATGGAAGATAATGAATGAGAGGAAAGATAATAATGACATTATCTGTGTATACGTATGTTGAATGATCGCATGATAAACGGAATAGTTTTAATGAATGTAAAGTATGTTTTATTATTAAAACTAGAACTCACTCAGCAACGCTGACTTTTTATACGTTTTCCAGTTGGCAGGTAAATGACTGCTGAGGATGGCACGGCAAGGCTACTCGGCTCTTTTGGGATGGCATCCATTTATAAAGCTTTTGTGATGTAATGCAAACATGTATTTGTAACCGGGTAATGGGGTAATGATGTATATTTGGCAAAGTAATTATAATGAATCGAGATGTCATTTTTGAATGTTTTCGCTGCAATGTTTTCCTAAGGCAAATGTAATTATATGTTTTATGTGCGATGAATGACCAACTGTAGGCGTCCCGGGAACGGGGCCTTACAGAACATTTAACTTTTTAGAAACTTTTAAAATATGATTTTTATAAATATTTCAAATATAACGTTTCGAAACACTTATGTTTATCTACGTTTCAGTGTAAAATTCATTCAAAACATAGTTGTATGTGATAATTTACAAGTCATCAAAACACACACATAAAAATCGTCAAAACTACTACGAGATTTCGTTTCTTATAAAGTTATTTTGTTTTCCTCTTGCAAATTATAAAATATGATATAATATAAAATTCTTGATTTTCATTGAGACGTGCTTATTTTTATCAACATTTTGACACGATTTATTTTTCGTGGGGTGAATATAATGTACAAATCATGGAAATTAAGTATTACAATTCTTAACATCCTGTTGTAATGCGTAGGTTATGTTATAAAAGAACACCGTGGCAACGCGCGGAGTTTAAATTCTAGTTATTCTTATGCCTTAGAAAAATATATAATTTAAGATGTTAAAAAGGGAAATATATAAAAACGCTTTAAGACTTTTTAATACCAGTCACAGGCCGAAGACAACACATGGATAGCGGCAATCTCTCTCGGAAAGTAATTTCAATCGCCAGCGGGGAAGCTCACACTCTCGCTCTCACTGGTAACAAATTCTCATAATCATATACCACATGAATTTGGCACTCTAGTACAATCCGCAAGATTTGATTGATGTAATTGTGTGGTGGATGAAGGTGATGGTAGGGTATATTCATGGGGTAGAGGAACCTTCGGCCGCCTCGGCAATGGCTCCGACGCCGACCAGTATTTTCCTCTGAAAATCGACTTCAATTCCGAAGATAAGGTCAAAATTGTTGGAATATCTGCCGGTGCTTATCACAGTATAGCTCTTGCTGGTAATAATATTTCCCTTTTCTCTTACCGTTTTCACAGTCTAATTTGGTTATAAGTTTTGGATGGTGTTAATTAACGATTTTAACTATTCAAAATTAAGTATGATGAACAATTGGGATGATGCTGTTTGAGTCTAAATGGTAGCTGGAAACTTCCATAACCTATAACTGATATGCCAAAAATGTATGATTTGTTGGCAAAACAAATATAAGTTACTGTGGTTGACTGTTATGTAATTTTTTTTTTTCGATATTTTATCTCAGATGATGGTTCAGTTTGGAGCTGGGGCTACAATTCCTGTATCCTTTCAGATGATACCTCTACACTTATAATTATGTATCAATTTTATTCATTTGACTATACTTGAAATCAGAGACTGTCTAACTATGTCTATGAAGAATCACTGAACCATATGAGTCGACAGATGAGTGATTTACATTTTTTTTAAATATGAATACCGTTAGAAAGTGATCTTAATGGTGTTAAAGTTATATTTTGCATCCTTGACACTAAGGTAGATGGCCAACTTGGAGTTGATGGAGAGAACTCTTTATTTCCCGGTTTGGTGAAGATGTCCGTGACAGATGGATCGCTAACTGAGAATGAAAAGACACGAAAGGTATGGATCAACATAATCTTCTATTACTTTTGAGCATCTAAAGATAGTTTTAATGTTCTTATTTTCGTTTTAACAATCAAGATGTGCACCGAAGCAACAGGTTATAAAACCGAGGTACAAAGCACAATAGCGCAATGCTTTTCATACGTGAGGAGCAATGACGTTATATGAATTTTTTATATGTCTCATAGGTTGTTTTTAGCAATCCCTGTCTGAAATTTAGCTATATATAAGCTCTATGTATATATATATATATATATATATATATATATATTATTATATATATATATATATATATATATATATATATATATATATATATATATATATATATATATATATATATATATATTAAAAGCCTATTATACACCATCCTCATGCACAAAAAGTCGCTACAAGAGGCCCTTTTTTGCACTTTTTAGTCCGCCTTACTTCCTAGGCGCGTCGTAGGTCCGTCTAAGATTCTTGTTATCTGTATCTATAGAGACCCATCCAATATAAAACCATCTTAACTATGAGAAAAACATAAACACTTATACGTAACATTGTAACTTTGATAACTAAGACGATTATGTATGCACATAACGGTCTCCCTTTGTCTCTCCTACTATATCTTTAAAACACCTAAGTACATGTGCTTTTGCGGTTCTTGTAGTTCCCCTAGTTCTCTACTTCTCCACTTAAAATTGGTTGGCTCTCTTATATAGAGAGCCTTAAGTAGATAACTACAAGAACCACATAACCACTTGTTGTATATAGCTTTGAACGTGGTACGTAAGGCGGTTATATGACCTCTCTTTCTCTATCCCGGTATATATTGAATGCTATGTACAAATGATGATATGGTTCTCATTGTTCTCTACATAATTTTTTTTTCTATATTGAACGTGTCCTTATAAAACATGCCAATAATGTGGGGGTGTATTAACCTATTGCAATCTAGAGGGTTTGATGAAAATATTTTTGCTTATGATTATTTTATCTAATTACCTAGGGGTACAATAATCAGTTTGATACTTGTCGCAAGGAAACTAAGTTTACTAAAAGGTAAGGGGAAAATTTCTTACATGTCTTTACTTCTCCTTTAAAAAGTCATAAATTTTTAAAAACTTAATATAATAAAAAGTGATTATTACATCTTCATGTAATGTTTTATGATGACAAATTATGCGATTCCTGTTATTCATATCATATTACCACATACTTCTGAAACGCGTATTAAAACATGCCTGCACTTTTCTACCCAGATTTCTTCAGTGAAAGCTGGAGGTATGACATCACTAGCAATCGACGATCTTGGGTGTCTTTGGATGTGGGGTACTTTACAAGACACCAGTGAAGTGGAAATTACACCTACTATTCCTGTATCAATTAATTTCCATAGCCATATTGTGGTTAAGGTGGCATGTGGAAGCGGGCACATTATAGCATTAGTCAACAATGGGGGTGAAAAAGATAGCAGGTGGTGATCTTGCATGCTATAGTGGGGCAGCAACAGTTATGGGCAGCTAGGCCTTGGAGATACAGAGATGAGGCCAAACCCTCAAATAATCGAGAAATTCAACACGTTGGAAGTTTATGAAGTAGCATGTGGCGCCTCCCATACTTGTGTACTTGCTTATACAACAAAGACAAAGAATGAAAGTGTATGCTGGAGTTTTGGTCGTGGAAGTAATGGACAGCTAGGTGTCGGTACCACCAATGATTCACACTACCCTGAAATGGTCACTCAGCTGCCCAGAAGTTTGCTCTTGGTCTCCGTCGACTGTGGTTTGTTCCACACAAGTGTAGTTTCATCATCTGGGAATGTTTGGTCATGGGGAATGGAAAACGGGCTTGGGCTATGTCCTGAAGCTACTTTTGCAGAAGCTGATGCTGGAGATGCCCTTTCTCCCCGCCTCATCAGTGGGCCGAATTTCCCACAACCTCTTCAAGTAACTTGTGGTGCTGCCCATACTGTTGTTCTTGCAGATGGTGGATATAAGCTTTGGTCTTGGGGGAGGGGAAGAAGTGGGGTCCTTGGAACTGGTCAAGATATCGATTTTTTCACCCCAAAGGCTGTGCTGTGGCCTCCACCCACCGAAGAAGCAGCTCCAGAAACTGTTGCTAATATTATGGAAAAGGGTCCTGAAGAAACTACAGATATGGAGAAGAAATTATCTGCTGCAAATGAAGAGATGAATTTTCTCCAGTCAAAGCTTTTGATAATGGAACGTTACGCGAGCATTCTTCATGGTTCTATTTTTGGAAGGCCTTTTGATGGAGATAGAGATATACCACTCTCATTACGGGACTCGCAAGGCCCATTTGATATTACGAAAGAGTGGGAGAATATGTTGGAATCCTATGATCGTGGTAAGCTCATACGTTTGCAGATGTTTTATCGTAACATGCTTGCAGGTGTGAAGATAAGTGATGAAGCAAAGGTTAGGAGATGATCAAAGAATATCTTGAATCATCTCTAGGTACCAGTCGTTATGAGGATATGCTCATAAAGAAGTATCTTGATTCTTAGGTACTCTGTTATGTTTCTGTCATAGTTAAAGATTTTTAAATTTCTGAAGTTCTCTTTATTATGTTTGTAAGACAACACTTCTTCAATCATTTAATTAATCTATCTTACTAAAATATATTACTAATTGTCAACTGCTTTGTGCATTAAAGGTCGTACTTTAACTTTAATAAATTGTACTTTTGTTTCTTTTATCTTAGTTTTAGTTTTTTATTATCCCCAATATTTTATATCTTTTACAATCTAACATTCTAAAATTTATTTTCACCTTTTGTCCTCTAAACTTTTCATCTTTTATAAAATTTATGTTTCGATCTATATTTACGAGTTAACATTGTGCAGCTTGCGTGTGTGATTAACGTTTTTACGTCTATTTTTTTCGGTGTTGTTACAACGCGGAGGTCGTAGAACGACTTAGTTATTGTTTTTGTTGTTTAACGTTTCACGTGCGTGGTTCAACGTTTTTACGTTTACATTCCGATAGGTTTTATCTTTTTCATTCATATTTTTTAATACGAGACTTTTTCGGTGTCGGTGGTCGTGGACGATGATGTAACGTTGGCGCTACTTGATATGGCTTTACCCCTCACACGGTTTTACCCCCTGGTATGGTTTTACGCCCCCATGGTAACGCGGGGGGCTTAATACTAGTTACTATCTTAATTACCAACGTCGGTGTATTCTTATATTCTTTTACTTTTTCTTTTTGTTAAACAAATATATAAACTACATAAGAAACAAAATGGCGTAGAGATGGGATGGTTAGCTCTTTAAACTTTGGTTGCGAAACTCTCCGAAACCCAGTTTCAACTTTTATTTTTAATATGTTTATTAGTCGGTATAAATTCGATGCGGCGAATCGATCCTCATAGCTTAATACGTTTCATATAGTTGTATAATAACTTTATACGTTTCATTTGTGTACTTCAATACGTTTATTTCATCGTAGCAACATTTATTTATACGTTTTTCTTTTGTGTACTTAAACAAGTTGATATGTCATAAAAAAACGCGCGTAAATGTCACCGTACGACTTAGGGGGACATCCTTTTTTTGTTGCCTTTATTTCTTTTATGTTTTTTATAATTTTTCTATTTAATTTACTTTTTCTATTATTGGGTCGTAAAGTGTGGAGGTAAAAAACTTAAATCCGTGCTTTGTAACAATCACTTTTACAAAAACAAAACTTTTTCGGTATTTTTGATGTGTTTTTTTATCATATATTTTACTGTTCATAACTGAGTCAACTTGACTTCAACGTCTCTTTTTAAGTACTTAAGTGTATCGACTTCATCACTGTAATGATTTAATATGAACATGACCCATTTATGACTTATCTCGAACATGCTTATAAAAAGGGTAATCTATTAAGTTTTTATAAACAAATGATATATATTATGAATAAAATTTATTATGATCATCAAACTCTTATAAGTTACTATTATCCTATTAATTTTGTATTTGTATATTTGTAACATTGATTACCAAAAGCTATCATAGACCTATAAATATATAGTCGCATGTGTTGAAGAATACACAAGAAAATCATTCTTCCATTCTCTTATTCTTCACTCTTCACTCTTTTCTCTTTGCTAACACTTGTTATTTTTAACATGTTATCATCATGTATTGCTTTTGGAGTGGGATCATATTACCATTTCATCATGTCAAACAATGCAAAGCTTGAACTTGTGGCTTTAGATATTAGTAGGAAAAAATATTTGTCGTGGGTGTTAGACGCGAAGATAATTTTAAATGCTAATAATCTTGGTGCTATCATCAAAGATGGAAATGAAGCAACTAACCAAGATAAAACAAAGGCAATGATTTTTTTATGTCATCATATACATGAGGCTTTAAAAAATGAATACCTCACTATTAAAGATCCATTTGTCTTATGGAGTAAATTAAAAGAAAGATATGACCATCAAAAGATGGTAATATTGTTAATAGCTCGTTATGAATGGTTCCACCTAAGTTTGCAAGACATGAAGTCTGTAAGCGAGTATAGCTTGACTATGTTTAGAATTACCTCATAATTGTTTCTATGTAGTAAAAATATAATTGATAAGGAGATGTTGATAAAAAACATTCTTTACTTTTCATACCTCAAATATATTGCTGCAACAACAATATCGTAAAAAAGGGTTTCCCTAAGTATAATGACCTAATATCATGGTTAATTGTGACCGAACAAAACAATGAGCTACTAATAAAAAATCATGAGACCCGTCTAACTAGTACAACCCATTCCTAGAAGTGAATGTGAGGAATATAATGACCAACGTGGAACTCACGAACATGGTCATGGTTACAAACATAGTCGTGGTCGTGGTAATGCTCATGGTCGCGGATGTGGAAGTGATAATCATTGGGCACGTACATGTCATATGCATAAACACTTGGTGGAACTATGACAACAATCTATTAAAGGAAAAAGGAAAAGAAATAAAGGTAAATTTCATAAGGACCTTAATTATACAACTTATTTGGACATAGGATGCTAATGATTTTCATATTAATACAAGTCATATGGATGCGGGTGATTTCCTTACTAACACAAATTAGTTGAATGCTTGCAATTTATCTTACGTGTGAATTATTAGTTATGTTTTTTTTGTTTAAAGCATATGAGACATCAAGTTATGAGATTTTATTTTGTTCTATTTGTAATGTTTGAGACATTATGCTTAAGTTAGTTTATCTATATTAATGCTTTTTATGTTATTTAAATATGAAACATTTTATTTATGAAATTCTTTGTTTTGTTCTTGTTTTTTCTGAAGCAAATGGAGTGTTTAACGAAAATTCTTATTAATGATAAAAATTTTGTCTAGTCTATAGTGCAACTAAACGTATCATTCTTAAGGAAAATGAAATACTTCTCGAATTTAATTATCAAAAGGAAACTTTAGTACTATATCTGCTAGTGCAAACTTAATTAAAGGTTTTTACAATAGCTTCTATAATGTTACCAAGTGGAAGCACAAATTTAAATGAATATCATATTGAGACTACATATAAGGGACATAACCAATACCTTCAAATCGCTAAAATAATTGTGGGTAGAAATGTAACACCCGGAATTTTTTAAAGATGAGAAATAAAGAATAAAGGTGAAGAAAGAGGAAGAAATGCAATTTAACCCAAGTTGAGGGGTTAAATGTGTAAAAAGGACAATATAATATAATATTTTCTACAAAAAGCAACATAGCCGCCCATAACCATGTTACATCACTTTTTCAACCGGTTTTAGAGAGAGAGGGAGAAGCTCTCGGGTTTTAGAAAGAAGAACAAAAAGAAGATCGAATTCAAGGTATGTGTCCGATGTTTTCTAGTGTTCTTGACTGATTTTCAGTCTCGGGTTTGTGCTTATGTGCTTGTATGTGTTCGGTTGTGTGTTTTGGTGGGTTTTAGGTGTTTGAACTCCAAGTGCATTTGGGTGTGAAGAAGTCATACACGAAAGTTGCAAGAGGTGAGTTCTAGATCCCTGTTTTCAAATGTTTTAACTTGTTTTGGGGCTGGAAATACATTTTGTAACGATTTTATTTAGTTAGTGTGTGTACCCGTATGTATATGTGTGTGTATGTGGGTGGGTGTATGTTGGGTATGATTTATGGTTATGTTCATGTTTGTAAGTATGTTTATGTTGCTTAGTATGTTAGAACTGGGCTTGAACATGTTCGGATATGATTTGGGGACTAAAAATGATGTTAGTTACAAGTTAGTTATTCATGTGCCTGATGTTCATGCGCCCAAACAGCACCTAGGCGCCCAGGATGTGCCCAAAATGCCTAAGTGTTCCCATGCGCCCAACTGCCCATACCCCAAGTGCTCATGCGCCTAAGTCAGGCTCATGCGCGTGCATAGTGCCCATGCGCCTAAGTTTGCCCAGACGCCTAAGTATTCCCATGCGCCCGTATAGTGCTCATGCGCCTAGAAATTTCCCATGCGCCTAAGTGTTCCATGCGCCTGAAAGGCCATGCGCCCGTATAGTGGTCATGCGCCTGCATAGTGCCCATGCGCCTAAATACTTAGAATTTAGCTTGAGTTTTTGAGAAAAAAGGGGATTTTAAGGTTATGATTAGTGATATTCCCGGGGGTGATGTATGATGATGAATGATGACTATATGTTGATGGGTGATGATGTTATGTATGTTATGTTATGTTTTCTTTATGTTCCCTATTACGTATTATTTCCGTGGCTTTACGTGGTGTGATTGTGTTAATGAATGTAAAGTATTATCTTAATAAAGTGGAAGAGTTAATGATAATGTAAAGTGGAACATAAGGAGAATGAATGAAAGTATGAATGAACGAATGAAAAGTCTTGCAAGCAAACGTAAGGAGGTGCACACCCAATGAAGGGTGTTAGTTCAACTTTGTGCGGTTTAGCTAACCCAGAAGGATGCACACAGGGGTCTAATCTTTATAATTGACCAGATGTATAGGACCTTTATCGCTTGCCCCGGTACTGGTGACCGCCTAGTGCATGACGTTTGAAGTCTATTTATAGACTTCGGCCCAGTACCCGCCTTGTGCATGATATTTGGGGTATAGCACATGGCATTGGTCCGGATGAAAAGTGAAAGATAATGATGAAAGTACATAATGTACGATATGAAAGAGTATGAATAAATGATAATGCATGACGAATGATGATGGAAGATAATAATAAAATTATCTATGTGTACGTATGATGTGTGACCACGTATGAAAGTCAAGGAAAAGTTTTAAATGAAAGTAAAGTATGTTATATTTTATAAATCTAGAACTCACTCAGCAACGTTGACTTTTATGTGTTTTCCGGTTGCCATGTAAGAGTTGCTGAGGATGGCATGGGTGCAACTACTTAGCAAGTTTTGGATGGCATCCACTTTATGTTATCATAATGTTGTTTGCATTGTAATGCAATCAAACCATATTTTGTAACGATTAACAATGTTGTATTATTTGGCAAAAGCGATTATTATATGAAATGGTTTGTTAAGTTATTCCGCTGTAATATTCTAGTAAATATAAATGTATGTTTTATATTTTATGTGCGATGAATGATCAACTATAAGCGTTCCGGGAACGGGGCCTTACAAGTTGATATCAGAGCCAAAGTTTAAGAGAAATGGGTAAATATTTTCAAAAACCTAAACTTAAACTGAGAATGGGACAAATGAAGGATGCCAGACCAAGTAGCTACGTGTCATCAGGTATTTTCTTTAATGTTAACCGGTATTATGTGTGCATGTTATTTGATCTTTGTGCTTTTAGTAGATTTAGATACTCATGTAGTCAGGATAGGAAATGTTTGGGGTATGAAGAGTAAACTAAGTGGCTAATCACAACTGGCCACTATAATTAGAGACTTACTATACTTGACATAAACTGAGCTATTAACTTGAATGATCGTGTTGGGTTTGAATCTTATAGCATGTTTAGAGGATGGCTGGCGGTAGATCTTCAATGGCTTCACGAGGTGGAGGTCGTGATGGACGTGGTGCTGGACCACGGGTCACAAGAGGCAGGGCTAAGGCTGTCGAAACGGCTCATGAGGAGCCTGAGACTCATCACCAGGAAGATAGTGATGAGAGTGCTAGTTTAAGGGCCTCGGTGAAGGAGGCTGTTGTTGAGGAGGTTCATCGGGTCATGCAGACGATTCTGCCGTCCGTGGTGACTGAAGTGATTAAAGCCATGAGGGAAGGTGAGAGGAAGGAAAGGAATAAGCCTACGGGGGAAAGGGAGCAACCAGAGACTGTAAGGCCCCGTTCCTGGGACGCTTACAGTCGGACAATAATCGCACATAAAACATAAATCATACATTTAAATTTATTAAAACATCGCAATGGAATACTTAATCAACCATTTCATATATTAATGACTACTTTTGCAAGATAATATAACATTGTTAACTGTTACAAAATCTCATTGTTTGCATTACATCACAAAAAAATACCATTTATCATAAAATGGATGTCATCCAAAATTCGCCAAGTAGCTGCCCCATGCCATCCTCAGCAACCATTACCTGCCAATTGGAAAATATATAAAAAGTCAGCGTTGCGGAGTGAGTTCTAGTTTAGAAATAAAATACTTTACGTTCGTTTAAAATCGTTCTTTACTTTCGTTCGCGATCATGCATCATACGTATAAATAGATAATCTTATTATTATCTTTCATCATCATTCTTCATCGTACGTTACTCGTTATCATTCATTCGTTCTCATTCTTATCAAACATTTCTTACATTTTGTACGTTCTTCATTCACTTTCGATGCCGTGTACTATACCCCGAACATTGTGCACGAAGCTAGCCATTGGGCCTGGGGCAAGTACATTCACCACTATCTTTCACTTTTCATTTTGGACCAATGCCATGTGCTATACCCCGAACATTATGCACGAAGCCGGTTACTGGGCCTGAGGTCTATCAATAGACCCTGAACATTATGCACGAAGCTGACCCCAGTACCTAGGGCAAGCGGCAAGGTCCCATACATATGGTCAATCACAAAGATTGGACCCCAGTGTGCATCCTTCCGGGGTAGCTAACCCGCACACAGTTGAGCTAACACCCTTCATTGGGTGTGAACCTCCATACATTTGCTTGCAAGACTTTCTTACATTCATTCTTTCATTAATGCATGAATTCATTCATTCTTTATATTCCTCTTTTCATTAGTATTATCTTCAACTTTAATATATAATACTTAACTTATTGAATACACAACATACCAAGTACAATCCATCATAAAACATAACCACCCTCCGCGGGACAGTGGGGGTTCGGGGGCGGCAGCCCCTGACAGCGGGGTTCTAGGGGTAGCAGCCCCTAGTGGGGTCCAAGGGGCAACGCCTGGATACATAATAGCCCCAAAAACATGGAAAACTAGTAAATAAGGGGATCTAGAACTCATCTGGATTCAGTGAGTAGCTTCTCAATCAAGCTTTCTAAGCAAGGGTCACACTACGCAGCCTGCAGATAAGTTAACACTTAAAAGGGCTAATGTCTGCCTAATTCCGCTGCTAATTTCGTTGCCAGATAAGCAGATTCGCTGCTAGTTTCGCCAGCAGTTTCGCTGCCACCTTCGCTGGCAGTTTCGCTGCCAGTTTCGCCCAAGTTGGAAATCCAAGTCTGCGAAACTACCTACGAAACTATAGTTTCACAAAAGCTTCATAGTTTCGCTGGAGGACTACATAATTTCGATGGATGAACCTACAATTTCGCAAAACGGGCTGAAATTACGAACCAGCCCATTTTTAACCCAAAACTTCAACCTTTACATCCAAAACCGTGGTTTATCATCCATGAAGTTATATCTAAGCTTTTTACATGTTTTCTTACACAAAAACGTGAGTTTTGGATGATTCTTTGCCACTTTCAAAACCCCCAACCCTAGAATCTGGGTATGATCTAAAAAGACGATTAGATGATGTTTCTACCTGGATTCTTGATCTTTTCTGTTGTTAGGATGTCCCAAACACCGATATTCAATCTCTTGATCAACCGAGTCTCGAACTCACTCTTCTCTACTTTCTTCTTACACACTCTCTCTAGAAGTTGGGTGCTTGAGTTGCAAATGAGGTGAGTCTAGCTGATTCGTTTATATATACGGGTGTTCCGGGTCGTCAAACTCGCCAAACATGTAACCCGTAAGGTAACTCGGTCCAAATCATTTCCGCTTATTTAATAAAACAACCCCGTTTAGACCTGAAGATCATGTTAGGTTGGACTCACTTTAGTATAGATGTTTACTTTACATTGTAATAGGACTTGTGTTAGTTTCATTTTGTATTTTGATAGTATTAGCAGTTTTGGCAGTCCAGCGAAACTGTGAGCGAATCTATAGTTTCGCTCACAGTTTGCTTGTTTGGTTCACCCGGCGAACTTGTGTTCTGCCGGGCGAAACTATAGTTTCGGCATGACAGTTTCGCTTGTAGCGAAACTGTCAGCGAAACTATGACTGCTATATATACTATTGTCATTTCATTTTGCATGATAAGTTTGCAAAACCCTAAACGTGGAATTCTGTTGCAAACTATCATTCTCAAGCAGTTACTTCATTGAAATACAATTGTGCTTATTGTTATTGAGTGAGTTTGTTCATTTGAATATCAATTATGTCTTGATTCATCATATTCATCTCTCAATTGTTTGTTATTTGGTTTATGTATGTGATATTGATCAAACTATTCTATCAATTGTACTGTTCATCGATCACATGGACCAACAATATGGTATCAGAGCCTTAGTGCTCTTGATTTGTTGAGTTTTGGTGGTTTTGGTCAATATCTAGTTTCAATCAATTCTCATTGGATTATCAGCTGTTTTTGGGATGGAAATTGATTGAATTATGCTTGTTCTTCATTGAGGAAGATTCTACAATCATCAGATCTCAAATTCATTGAGTTTTGGATGATTTCAGATTGATTTTAAGGTGAAAAAGGGTTTTCAGATCGACGAGCGAAACTACAGTTCTTACAGCGAAACTGTGATCTTCATTCAGCGAAATTATGAGTTTTTTTGGATCTGAAGTTGTTTTCTAGAGTTTCAGCGAAAGTATTTCTTTGAACGAAAGTTCAGCAGTGTTTTTGATCAATTATCAAGCGAAAGTGCTGCCGAATCTATTTTCTGAACGAAAGTTCAAGCTTGTTTCCTGCGAAATTAGCAGCGAAACTAAGCAATTGTTGTCTCTGATTCAAGCGAAAGTGCTGCTGAAATTGCAAGAGAAAGTGTCTGCGATAGTATTGTTTCAGCGAAACTGTTAAGCAAGTCTCAGCGAAGTTGTTAGCGAATTTGTCAGCGAATTTACTAGCGAAATTACCAATCTTTCTGCGAAACTATCATGTCAAAATTAACTACTCTCACACTTGCGGATCTTGAAAGTGTTGCTCCTAATAGACCTCCAAGACTCATTAATGGAGATAATTTTGAAGATTGGAAGAGATGTCTCAAGGCTTTCTTTTTCTATACAGATCATAATCAATGGGAATCGATTATTTCAGGTCCTCATATACCTACGGTTACAGTTGGTGATGTCGTTTCTCAGAATAAAGATCCATCTTCTTATACTGAAAGAGATCTGAAACTGATTGATCGTGATCAAAAAGCATTTGGTGCTCTAACTCTCTGCTTGGCTCCTGACATCTACAATCGTTTTGCAGAGCATAAAAATGCTAAATCTCTTTATGATGCTCTCTGTGAATTCTTTGATGGGAATGCAGATCTGGTGAGTGAAAGACAAGTATTCAAGCTGAAAAGGAGTTCAATTCGTTTGTAGGATATAAGAATGAAAGTTTGACAGATCTTACAAATCGTTTCTTAACTGTTTCAAGCACTCTGAAGAAGAAGTATGATGAAAGACTCTCCAACAGTGAACAAGTTAACAGGCTTCTCGATTCTCTTCCACCACAATGGAGTCTTCAAGTGAGGATGCTCAAACAAGAAAGAGGTTTTACAGATTATAAGCTGATGGATATCATTAATAAGTTGAAATCTTTTGAGTTGGATATGAAAAGAAGAGAATTTAACCAGACTATGATGCCCACACCTGGTTTTTCTCAAAATGCTGCTTTATTGTCATCCGCTGCAAACTCTCACATTCAGAATCCAATTCAAGGAGGGAGCAATACAAGTAATTTCTCAAGTGGTAGTAATCATGTTGGAAAGGAATTGGGAAATTCTAAGGTGAATGCTGAAACTACTATTCCATCTGAAACAATGGCTCTTTTTGGAATGTTTGTTCAGAGCTATGAAGCTCTTGTTGCTGGTGAATTGAAAGGTAAAGGAATGACTATGGAGGATATGTATCAAGTTGATCCTGATGATTTGGAAGAAACTGACATTCAATGGCAAATGGCAATGTTAACTTTAAGAGCTCGGAGGTTCATGGAAAGAACAGGAAGAAAGAACTTCGGTGGTCAATCATCAACCTCAAAACTAGGATTTGACAAGTCAAAATTGAGATGCTTCAATTGTAAACAATTGGGACATTTTAAACGTGAATGTCCATTACCAATTGTCACAGATCCTAGTAACACTGGAGTGCCAAGATTGACAGCAGAGAAAGTAAAGGAAGAGGGAAATTCAAAAAAGGAGTCAGCCTTGATTTCAATTTTGACTGGAGTGCAGAGGTGGAAGAAACAAGATCTGAAATAAATCATGCGTTAGTTGCTGAGATTGTGAAAAGTGATGAGATGGAAGTTGAGAAAGATGAGTTTGTGTGTTTAAGGAATTCAAAGGAGAGAATGAATCTTCAGTAAAGGAGAAAGAAGAGAAGGATGATGGAGAGAAGAAAGAGAAAACTACAGATTCAAAAGCTGTGAAAGGAAAAGAGAAGGATGATGCGGCCGCTACTGTTGAGGAAAGGAAATCGAGTACTCCAGTATGCATGTGCGATAAAGCTTTAGCTGCCGAAAAGATGGTAATGGGACTTCCTTATGAGGTAATACAGGATATGTGCTCATCTGCTTGCAAAATTAGACTTTTTGGGGTTTATAAGGCTAATCGTTTGTTAATTGATAATGAAAAGGATTTAAAACGAATTAATGATGAACTTAAAATGAATGAATCAAAATATTTGTGAAATTAAATGAGGCTTTAAAAGAAACTGATCATTTAAAAAGAATTGTTTTGGAAAGGAATGTAGAGATTAATACTTTGACTGAACGGGTTGCTCTGGCTGAATTTGAAGCAAGCAAACTTCAGTCAAAGTTAGATAAATGGACTATTTCTGGAATGAAACATGATGATCTTTGTAAATCTCAACGGGGAGCAAGAATTAAAACTGGTTTGGGTTATGAAAATGTACAGGTTTATCCTCCTCCTAGTACATATTGTTATTCTCCTATGCCTGTTCCTCATCCTTCTAATGATTTAATCAAATCAGATACTGACAGTATGTCTGCAGGTTTAGTTGGGAATAACTCTAAGTACATTCGTGAAGACTACGACTATGGACCAACTAGTGGGCTTGGATGCACTAGTTCTAGTACACCTGAAAAAACAGCAGTGTTTTAGATAATAAGTCTAGTTTAAATTCAGTGTTTGTTTCTAGTTCAAATGTAACAGACTTGAATGTCTCATGTTCTCCTGATTGTTCTATTTCATCTTGTAATTCAAATCTTAATAGTGATGATTTTTGTTCTGGTTATGAATGCAATGAATCTGATGTTTCACCTAAAACAACTGAGCAACTTAAAACTAATTCTTTCGAAAAGTTCTTTTCTCAACCTATTCCATCTTTCATACCATTAAATATGACATCTTCAGAAAAATGCAGTTCTCTTCATCTGAAACTGGTACCAATGGTACGAGTTTTACTGATTTGTCAGAAGAATCAAGTTCTGATTTTGTAAAGAATAACTCTGAGTCAAATAAACAAAAACATCATGAGATGTATGAGACATTCAGTGATGTTGATTCTAGTTTGTCTGAATGTGATGAGGAGATTATTATTGATCCTATTTTTACCTCATCACATCATCGACCTAGATTCAAACATCATTGTTTCAGGTGTGGTGAAGAGGATCATCTTATCAAAAATTGCCCTTTGATTGAAAGATCCTCTAATAGAAATTGTTTTGGGAATAAATTGACAAAATTGGTTAATAATTTCTTTCATAAAAAATCAGCTTCTTTAAAAACAAAGGTTGTTCAATCTTGGGTCCCTATTACTCCTGGCTAAATGATTTGTTCATTCATTTCAGGGATCTTCTTCAAAGATTGTAAACAGTCTGTGGCATGTTGATAGCGGCTGTTCCAAACACATGACGGGATTAAAGGATTTGTTGACTAATTATCGAATTATCGATGGAGGATATGTGGCATTTGCTGGAGACAAGAAGGGTGGAAAAATGATTGGACAAGGAGAAGTTACCAATGGCTCTCTTACTCTGGAAAAAGTCAACCATGTTCCTGAATTGGCATTTAATCTTCTGAGCGTCTCTCAAATTTGTGATAAAGATATTCCAGTTCTATTTAAATCTGACGAATGTTTATTTTTGAAATCAGAGATAGCTATTCCAGAAGATTTAATTCTCATGCGTGCTCCAAGGAAACACGATACATATCTTCTTGATATGAATTCTAATGAGTCAAAAGCTACTGCAACTTGTCTTCTCTCAAAAGCATCAACATCTGAGTCACTCTTGTGGCATCGTCGATTAGGCCATGTCAATTTTAAGATAATTAATAAATTAGTAAAGAACAATCTTGTTAGAGGACTTCCTTTAAAAGATTTCTCTGTGACTGAAAAATGCATGGCATGTGCCAAAGGGAAACAACATAAGAAACCTCATAAGCCTAAACTTTTAAATAGCATATCAAGTCCTCTAGAGTTGTTACATACTGATTTATTTGGGCCAATTAGTGTTAAATCCATTGCTAAAAAGTCCTTTTGTCTTGTTGTTACAGATGATTTTTCACGTTATTCATGGGTGAGGTTTCTTGCTCACAAAAGTGAAGTTGCAGAGGAATTGCAGAAATTAATCATTCTATTGAATCAGTCAGTAAGAAAAGAGTTATGGGATTAAGAAGTGACAATGGCACTGAATTTAAAAATCAGATTCTTGACTCATTTTGTGCTCAAAAAGGGATCGTGAGACAATTTAGTGCTGCAAGAACACCCCAGCAGAACGGAATTGCAGAAAGAAAGAATCGTACTCTTGTGGAAGCTGCTCGTACAATGTTGATAGAATCCTCATTACCTGTCATTTTCTGGGCTGAAGCTGTTAATTGTGCATCTTATGTTTTAAAACAGAGTGCTAATTGTGAAAGATAAAGTGAAGACTCCTTATGAACTTTTTCATAAGAGGAAGCCACTAATTGATTTCTTTCGCCCATTTGGATGTTCTTGTACGCTTCTGAATACTCAAGCTCAAAAGACAAAATTTGGGGCTGTTTCTGACGAATGTTACTTTGTTGGATATTCTTCTTCACAAAAGGCATACCGAGTTTACAACAAGAGAACACGTATTGTTCAAGAGTCATTTTTGTTGATTGGCAAGAATCAAATCCTTCTGAAGTTAAATCTGAACCTGCATGGTTCTTTGATTCCGATACTGTGTTCAATTCATTTAATTTGCCAGTTTTCGATGATGATACGTCAAGTCCATGTACTCAAACGAATATTATTCCATCATCTTCATCGTCTGTTCCATCAATCACAAGTAACTGATGCTGTTTCAATTGATGTCAGCTCATCGTCTCCGATGCCTGATCAAGCTCCATTATCTGATTCTTTATCTCCTACATCTCCTAACTACCTGATTCAACACCTGTCATTGATACACCTTCATCTACTCTTTCTCCGGCGGCTGATACTTCTTCAACTATCTTTCCTTCTTCAGGTGATTATAAAACTTTGAAAGATCATCCGCTTGATAATGTAATTGGATCTGTTTCTGATGGTGTTCGCACACGAAGTCAATCCGGTCTGATTAATGTTTGTCTTTTCTCATGCTTCATTTCTCAAATTGTTCCTAAAAATGTTCATGCTGCTCTACAAGATCCGTGTGGGTAGAGTCTATGCAGTTGGAACTTCAACAGTTCAGGAAGCTTAAGGTTTGGACTTTAGTTGATTTACCTCCCAACAAGTATCCAATTGGTACAAAATGGGTATTTAAGAACAAACCAGATGATCGGGGTGGGGTGGTGCGAAACAAATCTAGACTTGTAGTGCAAGGCTTTGCTCAAGAAGAAGGAATTGATTATACAGAAGTCTTTGCTCCAGTTGCTCGTCTTGAAGCAATCCGTATATTTCTTGCTCATGCTGCTCATAAACAGTTCAAAGTGTACCAGATGGATGTGAAATGTGCTTTTCTCTATGGCGACATTGATGAAGAGATATATGTGTGTCAACCACCAGGCTTTGAAGATCCTGATTTTCCTGATAAAGTGTATAAGCTTGATAAATCTTTGTATGACTTCATCAAGCACCCAGAATCTGGTATGAGACTCTTACACAATATCTTTTAAGCAATGGTTATTCTCGTGGTACCATTGATATGACCTTATTTAAGAAGGAGGTGAATGGTGAAATGATCTTTGTTCAAGTGTATGTCGATGATATTATTTTGGATCCACCAAACTCTCAATTGTGTAGAGAGTTTGAAGAAGTGATGAGCCAATGGTTTGAAATGAGCATGATGGGTGAAATGTGCTTCTTTCTGGCTTGCAAGTTGAACAACAGAAAGAAGGAATTCTTATTCACCAAGAGAAGTACATTAAAGATATTCTGAAGAAATTTAAAAATGGATGATGCGTCTACTGAAATGACTCCTTTTACTGCTCAGACGTGTCTCACTCCAGATGAAAATGGAAAACCAGTTGATCCTCATCTTTTCCGATCTATGATTGGCTCTTCATGTATCTTACTGCAAGTCGTCCTGATATCACTTTTGTTGTGGTTACTGTGCTAGATATCAGTCGGCTCCAAAGGAATCTCATGAAAAAGCTGTCAAACGAATCTTTCGTTATCTCAAAGGATCATCTCGTCTCGGACTGTGGTATCCATATGGTGGAAAATTTGATTTACATGCTTATTCTGATAGTGATTCCAATGGTTGCAGGTTAAACAGAAAATCTGTGTCTGGAGGATGTCAAATTTGGGAAATTGTCTGGTATCTTGGCAGAGCAAGAAACAAACAACAGTTTCTCTTTCTACAGGGGAAGCTGAATATATTGCTGCATCTAGCTGCTGCTCTCAAGTTCTCTGGATACAACACCAAATGATTGATTATGGACTTTCTTCCTTCATACACCTTTATTCTGTGATAATGAGGCTGCCATTGGAATGCCTAAAAATCCCATTCATCATTTCGCACAAGCATATTGAAACCCGAATTCCTGCGATTCGTGATGCTCAGGAGAAGGGTTTCATTGTTTCATTAATATTATTCCCATCGATCAAAAAATCAAAAAGCTGTGATCTTTTCAAAAAACGTTTGAAACCCTCGTTTTATGAATGATTTCTGCTTGGGTTAATTCTTTTTAAATTTTCATTTTCTATTCTTGGGAATAATTAAAAATAAAAACAAAAAATCAATAAAAAATCAAGTTACAATTTTTTATAATTATAGACAAATGAAAATAAAAATTTGGGGGAGTAATATCAGTATTCTGAGATCGGATTTAACATGATGAGAAATGATTGTATATTCTCTAAATATTTCTTATTTACATGACCAGTAATTCTATGAGAAATGATAGTAACTGTTACTAGATTCTGTTTCATAATAAAAAAATAAAAAGAAATGGATCAGATTCTTTGACGATATGCTTGATAGACTCAGCCTGATGAATGAAGTAGACAGCAGCTTTATGATTAAATTAAACTTTATGCTTAAGAATGCCTGGATTTACTCATTCATTTTGGATTGCACAAAAACTGAGTCCTGACAAAAATTGGATTGAGAATGAATCTTTCGTTCATTTTGCTTTGTTATGTCATCATTCTCTGCTGGTTTATTTTGTGTTAAGATGTCTTGTGTCTGTGCTTATCTCCTTTGCTGTACGGAAGTACTGACCTGGAGTGATGATCTCCTCTGCTGTACGATAGTACTGACCTGGAGCTCTCATCAGCACATGTTCAAATGGTTATCTCCTCTGTTATACGTGAGTATAGATCTGGAGCTCTTACCATTTTGATATAATTATGTCAAATCATCTTATCGATGAATTTCTCTCAGAATGAAATATTCTGTGTATAATCATTTGTACACTTATCCACAAATCTTGTTTCATGAAGATTGATTCATAATTCAATAAATCCTGAGGTTGGGTGAGGGTTTTTACCAAATGATTGTGGGGTCTTAGCATTCTAAAGCATCTAATCGAACCTTAAATGAATCATAAGCTGTTGTTTGAAAAAGGATAAGGCATGAGTTTAAGTGGACAATTATATCAGCAATCGTTATTGATTTGTTCTAATTTCTGTGGTTTCTGTGCAGATTGTGATCAGATCTTGTATTCAGTATGATCTCATGACTGGTAGATGATTTTTAATCATCATTATGTTCTAAAATATTTAGAGAATGTGATCTCTGATTATTTTAGATCTCATTATGTGATGTGCTTCCTTTTGAGTATTATAATTTTAAAAAAATAATAATAAAAAATAATAATAATAAAAAATATATAATAAAAAAAAATAAAATTTTGATGCGAAATTATTCTTTCGCTGATAGCTTCGCTAAGCGAAACTGCAATTTCGCTAGGTTTGCTATAATTGTTAACCAGTTATTTTAGCGAAATTACAGTTTCACTGGGCGAAACTGTAAATTCGCTTGACGAATTTATAGTTTCGCTGCCAGCGAAACTGTTGGCTATATAAGTCAATTTTGCGAAGTTTTCTTCATAACTTCGCGAATTTGTTCAGGTCGTCTTTTAGGGTTTTTAGTTTCATAATCGGCGATTTTGATTTGTGATTGAGTTTTGGACTGATTTTGAGTGCTTTTCATTTCGTATGTGAGTTTCGAACTTAGATTGACTCCTTAATCTGGATTCATCTCGTATACATCAGAGATTTGGATTTGTCGCTTCGGTGGTTTCGCTGTTCGTTCAGCGAAACTACTGAAGTTTCAGCGAAATTGAACGAAAGTTCACATTCTTTCAGCGAAACTGTAAAGTTATGCTGTCCGAGCGAACTTAACAGTTTCGCCATATCTTATCTAATTTCGCAATGACTAATCCTTATTTCACAGTTTCGTCTATATTTTCCTAAGTCAGCGAAACTAATTTGTAATAGCGAAACTAAATTAATTTTTGGTGAAACTAATTGCGAAACTACTTTGAATCATTCTAATCTTGTTGAAAGTGCTTTTTGTTCTGCGAAATTAACAAGTTTCTATGAGCGAAACTATAGTTTCGCTCGTCGAAACTGTTTGTTTTTCTTGACGAAACTGTCTTTGATTCAGCGAATTTATCATGTCTTAGTGAGCGAAACTATTGTTTCGCTTGCCGAAATTGATTGTTTCTTTTGTTTGTATCTTATTTTTCTTATTTTCAGTATTTCTTATTCAAATTTATTTGTTGATCTTTTCAGGTTATTATGGCGAATCTCAAGTTTGACGAGAGGAATAACATTACTGCCATATTAGATGATACTTTGCCAAAGGCGGCCGGATTTCGGGATTGTATTAGATGGCTCCAAAGATCACCCATTGCATATGCTATCTCTCACTCTCCCACTATATATGATCTTCACATTAGAGACTTTTGGAGATCAGCTGAATACAACACCGGAGGAGATGTTCAGAGGATCACAGCTAGAGTGCTTGATCATGATATATCTATTACTGCTGAGAACGTGTCGAGGATTCTTAGACTGGACGATGATACTGGTGATGAAGTTGATATGACGGAATCTGAAGTATTCCAAGCTTTCAGGCAAATGGGATATGAGGGACCAGTCTTTGGTTCGAGGAAAGAGATTAAAAAGTCCTTTTTATCTAAAGAATGGAGATATATAGCTCACGTGTTTATTATGTGCTTAGATCACCGTAAGGGTGGATCTGATGGACTTAACCTTGACTGGGCCAAAGCTATGGTGATATGTTGCAAAGGAGAGAAAGCAAACATTGCTAGATTGATCTTCGCGTGTATGGCAGAAAATGTGATGGCGGTGAAAAAGGATAAATGGTTATTATATCCTCGTTTTATTCAGATGATTATTGATGATTTGATTCCTGATGTTCCTAAACATGGTGAAGTTAAGAGATTGGTTCAGATGAACCCTCGGATATTTGCAGATTGCTGTGCTATACGCCATGATTTCAGTGGTAAAATAACCCATCTCTGGGAAAACATGTACCCACCAGAGCGATGGAATTATATCAGACGGGTCGATGAGTCTGAAAACAAAAGAGCTGAGGAAACACGGGTGAAACAAGCTGATGCAGCTAAGAAAAGAAAGAGATATGCAAAAGAGAAAGATTATGATTTTGAAGAAGATATAGATACACAAGCAGAAGAGATAAGGGTGGAGAAGGAACGAAGGTCTAAAAAGAGGACTGACTTTGTTGAGCCTGAACGAAGAACAAAACATAGACATGAGGGTTTCACAGCTGGGAAAGAAGCAAGTGCTGGTCTTGATGAGGATGTGATTCGTGGTCTAAATACTTCATTGGCAAATGAGTTAAGTATGATAAAGACTAAACTGATGAATCAAGAGATTCGGGAGCAACAGAAAGATGAGGTCATTGACGGAATGAAAAAGATGTTGATTGATCAGAACAGTTTGATTAAGAGGTTATTTGAAGAAATTTCACAGATGAAAGCTGCTGCTGGCCTACCCAGTCAACTAACTCAATCTGAGTTAGATGATATGACTGATATATCTAAGTACCCATTCTTGAATGTTGGTACCTCATCCAAGGTAGGAGAGGGCACCTCTGGAGCAGCTGATACTGAAACAAGAGAACAAGAGATTCCAAGAGAAGAGGCTGGCAGAAATGATGAAGATGAGATTGTTGAGGCTGAGTTTGTTAATCTACAGTTTGACTTTGATAAGGATATTTTGGGAGAAGAAGTGATTGTTACAGCTACTCATGAGGAAGCATCAGATAAAGGTAAAGGGTTGATTGATGAAGAAGAGGAGGATGAGCAGTTGGTTGATTATGATTCTGAACCGGAATTCTATGAAGTAGATGAGAGACCTTTAGTGTATGTGGCTAAGAAGGGAGATGATGAGAATGACGTGTTTGAGATGGATAAGAGTGATTGGTTGGTAAAGGAGAAGGAGGCTGAAGAACTCACTCCTCTGTTTCAAAATATGGAGGGTTTGAGCAGAAAAGAGGCAGACAAGAAGATAATCAGCTGGTGTTATAATCCTTTCTTAAAGATGTTTTTGATTAAAAGAAGAGGAGGTAATATCAGTTACATGCTCAAGAGGAAGGCGTTTAAGACCTTGCCTAAATGGGATCTGAGACGGTTGGCTACCTTGCCTTTGATTAATGCTCATTTAAGTGAAAGGGCAGTATTTCTGGAGAAGGAGATTAAAAATGGTCTTAATGATAATTTTGAATCATTTGGATTTATGAAGGCTGAACGAAAGAGATCTAAGAAAGATAAAGACTGGGAGACTGGGAAAGGGAGAATTGTTTTGAGAGTCAAACCGCCTAAGACTGTAAACAGAGTAAGACTGGCTGATCCTCTTCCTCCTCGTTTACAGGACTTTGAGAAGTGGTTCTATGATAATAACACTGGTGAGGCTGTGATTAGAGCCAAACAAGGAAAAGAATTTAGGGTGTTTGACCCAATGGAGTTATTCAGCTTTTGTGATGAAGATCTCTTGATTCTCTGTGAAAATCATATAAAGGCGGGGGCAGGTGAGGAAACAAGAAAGGAGGCAAGCTTGTTTATGAATGTGGCGAACAAAATAAGAGGAGTACGGGCAGAAGTAAAGAGTTTGGCTGAAAAGGTGAGAGCACAAGATGATTTTGCCATGGATGTTCAAGACATGACCAGGCAGTTTGCTAGAGCTAGTGGTCATTCGGATGAAGCTGATGATGCAGGAACTAATCTTGGAGAATCAGTGGCTGAAGCTTCTCAAGACATTGCTGCAGGAGGGGATGAAGACAGATCAACAGCAGCTGAGGAAACGGGAGCTGAAGAGTCAAACCAAGAGCAGTGAAGACAGTGAGGTCCAACCTAGGGGGAGTATTGAAGATCATGTTAGGTTGGACTCACTTTAGTATAGATGTTTACTTTACATTGTAATAGGACTTGTGTTAGTTTCATTTTGTATTTTGATAGTTATTAGCAGTTTGGCAGTCCAGCGAAACTGTGAGCGAATCTATAGTTTCGCTCACAGTTTGCTGTTTTGGTTCACCCGGCGAACTTGTGTTCTGCCGGGCGAAACTATAGTTTCGGCATGACAGTTTCGCTTGTAGCGAAACTGTCAGCGAAACTATGACTGCTATATATACTATTGTCATTTCATTTTGCATGATAAGTTTGCAAAACCCTAAACGTGGAATTCTGTTGCAAACTATCATTCTCAAGCAGTTACTTCATTGAAATACAATTGTGCTTATTGTTATTGAGTGAGTTTGTTCATTTGAATATCAATTATGTCTTGATTCATCATATTCATCTCTCAATTGTTTGTTATTTGGTTTATGTATGTGATATTGATCAAACTATTCTATCAATTGTACTGTTCATCGATCACATGGACCAACAAGACCATTATTATTAATTGGCTTGTTGCGACTTTATTCTGGCGTTATAGAGACTGAGATGGTGGTCTCCGATGATGTGGAGGGGAAGAGATGTGCAAGATTACAACAACGAGGCTGTAATATGAGGGCATTCTAGAGATGCAAGCCCCGACTTTTGATGGCAATGGCACTGCTGACTGCTCATCGATGGGTGAGGGAGAGATGGAGTTGTACTCGATATCAGGGAGTGCAAGGAATATCATAAGGTGAAGTTTGCTACCCACTCATTCGTGGACTCGGCCTTGTGTTGGTGGGACAATATAGTCCAGGCCGAGGGTAGCAGGGCTATTGGGAAGATGAAGTGGGGCGAGCTGAAGAGGCTGGTGATCGAGGAGCTTTGTCCTCATAGGGAACTCGACAAGATTGAGAGGGAATTCCTACAGCTGGAAGCGGGAACCATGACACACCAACAATACACCAGCAAGTTCAACGAGATGGTGCGATTGGTGCCATATCAATTGACACTCGTTTCATTTGGAAAAATTAATCGATACATCCAAGGTTTGCCGGCGGATATCCGCAGGCACATGATCGCCGCCCCGCCCAGGCACTTTAGGTTGGTGGTTGATATGGCAGGGAGACTATATGATGAGAACGAGAGGTGTGCAGTGGTTGAGGTGAACAGGAAGGGTGGTGGTGGTGATAAGAAATGGAACAGGAAGCAATTTGGACGGGGTGGGTGTCCCTCTAAACAACAAGAGTGCACGGGTGGATGATCGGCGTATAGCCACACCTGATGCAGGGTCAAAAAGGTGGCAAGTATGGGAGGAGCATACTGGAGAATGTAGGTGGGGATCAAATGTATATTTCAAGTGTGGAAGGACAGGACATGTGGCCAAGAATTGTGGGGTGACGAGGTGTTTTAACTGTGATGATTGGGCCACATGAGTAGGGACTGCAAGAAGCCAAAGGCTGAGAGTTCTGGAGTGAAGAAGACGAACGGAATTGAAGGGCAGAAGGCAAGTGCCAGAGCCTTCACAATGACCCGAGAGGAGGCTAGGACGGACCCCGATGTTGTGTCAGGTACGTTTCTAGTAAACCAAACTCTTGCTTCTGTGTTATTTGATCCTGGTGCTAGTAAGAGTTTTATTTCTGCTGCTTTCTGTGCTAATTTGTCTGTTAGAAGTAGAAGCATAGATGAGCCCTTCGATGTAGAAACTTCCATAGGTAAGTCTACCAGGATTTCCGATCTGACCGAAGGTTGTGACATAAACTAGAAGGTCATAAGTTTCCTGCTAGACTGTTTGTGATGACCTTAGGCAGGTTCGGTTTAGTCCTAGGAATGGTTTGTTAGTGGACTATAAGGAGAATATTATGTGTCGCAAGAAGATGATCCGATTGATAGCGCCTGGCGGAAGTCCGGTGACGATCTACGGTGACCGAGTCACTACGATTCCGAAGGTGATTTGATAGCGGTGACGGGAAAGTGTATGAAACGTGGATGTAGTGCCTACATGGCTTATGTGAAGGATGTGGACATGTCAACACCATAATTGTCCGATGTACCGGTTGTGTCTGACTTTCCCGATGTGTTCCCGGAAGATTTACCGGGTGTACCACCAGACCGTGAGATCGAGTTTCAGATTGATCAGATACCTGGTGCTTGGCCTGTTGCTAAGGCACTGTATCGTTTGGCTCCAACAGAAATGAAGGAACTGATGGTCCAATTTCAAGAATTGTTGGATAAAGGGCTCATTCGACCAAGTATCTCTCCTTACGGTGCTCCAGTTTTGTTTGTAAAGAAGAAGGACGGTAGTATGAGGATGTGCATCGACTACTGCAAGTTGAACAAGTTGACAGTGAAGAATCGGTATCCGTTTCCGAGAATTGATGACTTGTTTGATTAGCTCCAAGGTGCCAGTTGGTTCTCAAGGATAGATCTTCGATCTGGCTATCACCAACTAAAGGTGAAGGAGCAAGACATTCCTAAGACACCTTTTCGTACGCGTTACGGACACTACGAGTTCCTTGTTATGTCGTTTGGTTTAACCAACGCGCCAGCTGCCTTTATGGATTTGATGAATTGCGTGTGCCGGCCGATGTTGGATAAATCAGTGGTTGTGTTTATTGACGATATCCCGATTTATTCAAAAGGCGAGGAGGAGCATGCCGGTCACATTCAAGAGGTGTTGGAGACGCTTATAAGGGAGAAGTTGTATGCCAAATTTTCCAAGTGCGTGTTCTGGTTACACGAGGTTCAGTTTCTAGGTCATGCGGTGAATCCGTTGACTCGGCTAAAGTGGAGGCAGTGATGCAATAGAAGTCTCCAAAGACGCCATCTGAGATTCGTAGTTTCTTAGGATTGGCGGGCTATTATAGGAGATTCATGCAAGACTTCTCAAAGATAGCTTCTCCATTGACCAAGTTGACCCGAAAGGATGTGAAGTTTGTATGGGATCAAGATCAAGAGAATGCTTTTGAGGAGCTAAAGACAAGGTTGACACAAGCTCCAGTTTTGTCATTACCCGAAGGAAGCGAAGACTTGGTAGTCTACTCCAATGCTTCTTACTCGGGATTGGGTTGCGTTTTGATGCAGCGGGGAAAGGTTATAGCCTATGCATCTCGATAGTTGAAGGTACATGAGGTTAATTACCCTACTCATGACCTGGAGCTAGCGGCGGTGGTCTTCGCATTGAAGATTTGGGGCACTACCTGTACGGGACGAAGTGCACTATCTTCACCGATCACAAGAGCTTGAAGTACTTATTCGAGCAGAAAGATATGAATATGAGGCAGAGGCGATGGTTGGAAATTATAAAGGATTATGATTGTGAGATCCATTATCATCCGGGTAAAGCCAACGTAGTGGCGGATGCCCTTAGTCGAAAGGATAGACCTGAACCAATTCAAGTAAAGGCTTATCAATTGGTTATGACCTCCGATGTGATAAAACAGGTCAAATAATTGCAAGACAAGGCGTTGAAAGAAGATTGCCTTAACTCTGATAGGATGAGAGATCTAGTCACAGAATTGGGCGAGAACACTCTTGGTGTTAGAACCCGTTTCGGACGGATGTGGATTCCTCGTTATGGGGATCTACGTGGAAAGATCATGGATGAGGCTCAAAAGACTCGATACTCCATTCATCCCAGTGCCACAAAGGTATATTAGGATATGAAGAAAGACTATTGGTGGCTGGGTATGAGGCGCGACGTAGCGGAGTACGTGAATATGTGCCTTACTTGCTTGCAAATGAAGGCGGAGCATTAGAAGCCATACGGGAAGATCCAACCTTTGGATATACCCGAGTGGAAATGGGAGCACATCACCATGGACTTCATTACGAAGCTAACGCATATCGCGAGGGGTTATGATGCTATATGGGTGATAGTTGACCGTCTAACGAAGAGTGCTTACTTTCTACCAATCCGCGAAACGTATTCATCTGAGAGGTTAGATTATTTCTTCATCAAAGAGATTGTAACTTGTCATGGTGTACCGGTGTCTATTGTGTCTAACCGCGACACTCGGTTTACATCCAAGTTTTGGAAGAAATTCCACGATGCGATGGGACGAGGTTACACATTAGCACGGCTTATCACCCACAGATGGATAGTCAATCAAAGAGAACCGTCCAGACGCTCGAGGATATGCACCGGGCATGCGTCATTGACTTCGGAGGGAGTTAGGACGAACACTTACCGTTAGCTTAATTCTCATACAATAATAGTTATCATGCCGACATTGGCATGCCGCCCTATGAGATGCTATACGGTAGGAGGTGTAGAACGCTCGTATGTTAGGGTGATATTGGTCAGAAGGAGTTTGTTGGTGCATGTATGTCCCTAGATCAGGATATGAAATGTAATAGATCTTGTTTATCTGATTCTGATGTAATTTGAAATGATTAATGAAATGAGATTGATTGTTTGTGATTTGTAATGTCTAATATTTCATTAATGAGTCGATATTGAATTGGTAATTAGGTTTGTGATTGTTTGAATGGTTACACATAATGTTATATTAATTAATACATTCAAACTTAACATAATGAAGTTCTCATGCGAATGGCCCATGCGAATGGACCACACGCATGAATAACTTCATATGATTGACTCAGTCGCACGACTGAACCAGGAGACTGGATCAGTCGTATGATTGACACATAAGATTGGTTCAGTCGCACGACTGAACACTCAGTCGTGCGGATGATCGCCTGAATGAACAATACTAACCTATAAATACAACCCAATTCGTGGAAAAACGGAGGCATTCATTCTATTTCGACTCCAGACGTACCCTAGCCGTCCAGAAGCCTCCCAATTCGTTCTCCAAGTTCACAGAATACATTAGATCGATTCTCAATCGACTTCTAACGTTAGATTCAATTCTTGATTGATTCTTCGTGTGTTCTCACTGATTGGATCGCCAATCAAATAGGATTCCGCACTATTTGATCTGGTTTACACGCTAATCACTAGGTATTTCGTTCAAATACCAGGTCCTAACAAGTGGTATCAGAGCTTTGGCTCTTGATTACGTGTGATTCAATCAAGATTGATAAAAAGTTTGTGTTTTTGCACTAAAAACGCAATCTTTGGTGTCAAAAGTGATCTTGGACGTTCCCTGCTCATCAAAGTTTGGTTTCTACGGACTTAGGCGATTAGACCTTGCGAAATTTCGAATTTTTACGGCTAAAACACGTTTAACCTAGAAATTTTCGCAAAACAGCAGCTTCAGTCGCACGAGTGAGCCATTCGCACGACTGGACTTCATTCGCATAGCCCAGCCGCACGATTGGACCTAGTCGCATCTCCATTCGTACGATTGAACCGTTTGTTCGCATTGTTCATACGCACCAGCTTCATTCGCACGACTGAACCAATCGCTTAGTTCAGCTGCACGATTGAACCAGTCGCACAGTTCATACGCACGGATAGACCAATCGCATCCTTCAGTCGCACCAGTTGACAGTTTGTTTTAGTAGACTTAAAGTTATTCGACATGGAAGATCAAATGTCTGCCTTTACTGCTGGAAAGGACTCTAGGATCCAGAACCTGCTGTTGCTTGAGAGTGAGGTGGGTAATCATAATAAACCACCAAAGCTCTTAACGTTAGATGAGTTTCCCCACTGGAAACAACGTTTTGAGATCTACCTCAACGGAGTGGATCCGAATCTGTGGGAAGCCATCGAGATCGGGTATAGTACACCGGTGGGAGCTGATGGAGTAAAGCTAACCTTAGGAGGGATGACAGACGCCCAAAAGTTAAATATAATGCAGAGAAGAGAGTTTATGCATTGATTACACAGTCTATCCCCAAAGACATTTTCCACCAGTACTCAGAGAATAAGCAGTCCAATAAACTATGGGATGAGCTGGAAAAGGAGGGTACGACGGGATGCTTCGTTAAGGCAATCAAGGCTAAGGAGTTAAAGAAGGAATTCGATAACTTCTCATTGATGGGAAATGAGAGTTTGGATGATGTTATAGATAGATTCTACCATCTGATGAGTGAACTGTGCATACACATGGGGTGGCTACTACCATGGAAGAGAAAGTTACTAACTTTGCAGACGGATTGCCTGAAAAAGTGGGCTTCATTCGTGTCTAACCTGAGACAGAATGGAATGCTGGCAAAGCTGGATATTAATGACTTCATTCTAAAGTTGCGAGAAGAAGCACTTAGGATGAAGTACAGAGCTCAGAAGTCTTCGTACACTCAAAATCCAGCTTTGTACAATGCCACGCTCAAGCTAAGACATCTGGAGCACCTCTCCAGACTGCATTTGTGTCTAGCTCATCAGGTCCTTCACAGGATTCCTCAGGATCAGACACGTCGGGGTCTTCGTGTACCCACTATATTGGATCTGAAGCAATGCTACTAGACTGAAGACCGAGAACCTCGGTAATGTGACTGTGGAAGTAGCTCGAGAGCATATGGATCTTTTGGCTGCAGTGGTTCATTCTTATGATGGACTTGTTGCTGGGAAGATTGGAAACTGCCATCTGGCAGACGAGGACTACGAGCAGGTGGACGAAATGGAGCTTGAGAGGATGGACATAATGTGGGCCTTAGCTAGTGCTGTCCGGAGGGCGAAGAAGTTTGTTAAAAAGACCGGACAGAACTTGGTAGCTACTAAGGATACCACATTTGGCTTTGACAAGAGCAAAGTGACCTGCTTCAACTGTGGAGAGAAGGGGCACTTCAAGAGAGAATGTGTCAAGCCAAAGAAGACGGGTAACGGGAACCCATTCTCGTCCTTCACTCGCCAAGACAAGCAAGCTACTAGTTCTACTTCATCAAGCAAGGATCCAAAAGCCTTGACTGCTCATGATGATGAAGGACAGGATTGGAGCTTTAGGTTTGTCTCTCCAGGGGAATCAAACATTGCAAGTGTAGAAGACATTGACGATGATTCCGCGAGTGAAGGAGATCTAGCAGTTGAGATAGCGATGTCAAATATTGAAGAGACAACTGCAACTGAGGTCAGTTACAAGCCTAAAGAGGAGACTACCACGTCAAAGACAGAAAGAAAAGACAGAATCACCAGAACCAGAGACATCTGATGCTGCGTTGATGGCTAACTCTTCTGAACCAACTCAGGTAAGTACCACTGACCAAATGTTTGATAATCATGCTTGTTCTGATTGTGATACTTTTAGAAATAGCATAGATGAAAATTTGCTAGGTTATTAGATCATAATGATAACTTAGTAAAAGATTTGCAACTGTGCACTGAGGCTAATAGAGTATTAAAACAAAATGAGCATAGTTACAAAGAAAAGATAGACCTTTTGACTAAACAGCTTAGGGAAACCGAAGTAGTTGCATTTAACCAAGCTAATGACATTAGGTACTATCTAAACTCCCTAGAAGACACTAAGAAGCAAAAGGCAGTTCTAGAAGTAGAAGTAAACTCATTAAAACAGAAACTGCACAGTTGGACAAGTTCTTCACACATAGTCCAACACTTAGTGAGAGAAAGAACAACGGGGAGGGGAGGGTTTGGGTTACAAAGTGGTTCCACCACCACCTGAGACCTTGATGAACACTAAGACTAGACCAATAAATATAACCCCATCAAGGATCATGTGGTGTCTACTCCTCTTGTTAGTGATCCAGATTCCTCATGTTCATCTTGAATCTGGAAACAAACAAAAGGAGGCCACTTCAAAGGCAAAGGGTAAATGCCTGTGTTAATCTGGAAAAGGAATTTGAAAAGGTTAACTTAAAGTCAGGGTCAAACAGAGTCAAATCAGAACCTAAAAAGACTTCTAATGTTAATCTTTCACATGTTTCAAGTCAAAAACCAGTTAACCAAAAGGAAAAAGATGTTAACATGTTAAAACAGTTAACTTTGTTAAACCAGAGAAAACATCAAAAGAACCAGAGTCAAAACCTAAAGTGAGTGATGTTACTAGAGTGTCACACACTTCTCCACAAAGAAAGTTTAATCATAAAGTTGATAGCAGGTCGTGCTACAACTGTGGAGAATGTGGACACATTGCTTCCTATTGTCCTTACTATCAGACACCTAGGAAGAAGATTGAACTTCAGGACTCAAAACCTAGGTCTTCTAAGAGGAGTTCTTTAACTCCACCTAGAAGAACTAGTGAACCTAAAGTTCAACCGTTAGCCAGTCGACTGTTTATCACAAACAGGCCTTGCACAAATCTGGCTTATGGAAAGAGAAGTCACTCGTGTCTGATAATGATGACAAGAAGGAACCTGAGCTACCCTCACCCTCTAAGGGTCAATGGGTTGAATTATGATGTGTGATGCCTCTGGGAAACCCAAGCCAGTAAAGGCTTGGGTTCCTAACCTAAACTAATCTTTTACATTGTATGTGCAGGGTGTTCGCTACAGTGCTGAAACTAACACGTGGATTGTAGACAGCGGAGCATCCAGGCACATGACAGGAACAGGGCCCTTTTATCAAACGTCAAGCAAATAAAAGGAGGGCATGTTTCGTTTGCTGGAAACAAGGGAGGCTATATCACAGCTCAGGGAGAAGTGGGAAATCAGAAAGTTAAGTTTGATAAGGTGAACTACGTTCAACAACTTCAAAATAACTTACTTTCTGTTCCCAAATCTGTGATAAGGGATTTAAAGTCATCTTCGACAACAAGAAGTGTTACGTGCTAAAGAAAGACTACGTGATCCCAGAGGACCAAGTTCTGATGACTGCTTCAAGATATAAAGACCTTTATGTTTTGGATCTGTCAACAGCTTCTACAACGGATCATGAGGTTCAGTGCTTTCTATCTAAAGCTACTGAGAAGGATTCCATCTCCTGGCATAGGAGAATGGGACACATTAGTCAAAGGAAGATGAATCACTTGATTCAGAAGGATCTTGTGAGAGGAGTTAATGTCAAGAACTTCCAGCTTCCTGACTTTTGTGTAGCTTGCAAGAAAGGCAAACAGACGAAGAAGTCTCATAAGGAAAAGAAAGTTCATTCAATAGAACTTCCTCTTGAACTTCTTCACATGGATCTGTTTGGTCCAGTCAGTACAAAGAGCATTGCAGGCGACTTGTACTGTTTTGTGGTTACTGATGACTACTCAAGGTTCACTTGGGTAATGTTTCTGAAGTCCAAATCAGAAACATTTGAGTCATTCAAGGAGTTAGTAACCACACTGGAATCTCTCTACAAGCTGAAGGTTAGACAAGTACGCTCAGACAACGGGACGGAATTCAAGAACCAGTGGATGGAGGCTTACTGCAAGGAAAAGGGAATTGTGCATCAATTCACTTCTGCCTACACGCCTCAGATGAATGGCGTTGCTGAGAGAAAGAACAGAAGCTTGATAGAGACAGCACGGACTATGCTGGCAGACTCGAAACTGCCTATCCAATTCTGGAATGAGGCAGTGGCGAATGCATGTTATACACTGAATCGAGTTCTGATAGTCAAGCGCCACGGAAAGACATGTTACGAGCTACTACAAAGACGCAAACCGAATTTGGAGTATCTCGAACCATTTGGCGCGCCGTGCACACTTCTGAAGAAAACACAAGAAGGTAAATTCAGCGAGAAGGCTGATGAAGGAATCTTTCTAGGATACAACATACCGAACAAGCGAGTTTACAACAACTCAACGGGTCTAGTAGAAGTGTGGTGTAATGTTGACGTTCAGAGATATACCACACCACCTACTGGCAAAGGACCCGCCTACTTTTCGACTATGATGGATTCTTCAAGTCCTTCAACATCCCTCTCTCTCCTCGGATGACGAGTTAGCTACTAGAATGATGTATGATATCTTGAATACACCATCTAGCTCACAGGGAGAATCATCTACTCAGTCAGGGGGAGTAGTCGATGACAGTGACTCCTCCTCTGAAGATGAAGCTGAAGAAGATGACCAGAACAGTCAGGAGGAACAGGTTCCAGTTCCTGAAAGTCCACAAGCATCTACCAGTGATGCACCTTCGACTTCGGAACCTCAAACTCCAACTACCTCAGATGCAGAACCAAATGTTCATAATCTTGGCTCTGAGGTAGCTGTTCCTACTACTCCAGGATCATCTAAACGTCTATCATCCCCTAGACAATGTCATTGGGGATGTCAGATCAGGAGTACAAACCCGAAATCAGCTATACTCAGCTGATTACGCCTCGGTTATGGAGAAGGGATATTCATGATGGTGCTTATCGGTGTTTTGTCTCGCAGTTTGAGCCAAAATATGTCAGTGATGCACTAAATGATGAGGCGTGGGTGAGTGCCATGCAAGAAGAACTTCTTCAGTTCAAGAAGTTAGGTGTATGGACTCTGGTTGATAGACCTAAAGGTGCTAAAGTCATTGGCACCAAATGGGTCTGAAATGCAAGAAGGATGACCAAGGGGTCATTATCAGGAACAAAGCTCGATTGGTGGTTCAGGGTTTTCGCCAAGTCGAGGGATTGACTACAATGAGGTGTTTGCACCCGTGGCAAGGATGGAAGCCATTCGTATCTTCCTTGCCTATGCATCGTACATGAAGATTAAAGTCTACCAATTAGATGTGAAGAGTGCATTCCTTCATGGGAAATCAGAGAAACAGTCTATGTCAGTCAACCCGAGGGATTTGAAGATCCTTATCATCGGGATAGAGTTTACAACTCGACAAGGCTTTATACGGGCTTCATCAAGCTCCAAGAGCCTGGTATGAGAAACTCTCGACTCATCTTGTGAAACACGGCTTTCGCAGGGGAGTCATTGACTGCACGCTGTTCATCAAAGAAAAAGATGGCGACCTACTGCTCGTACAGATCTATGTCGATGACATAATCTTCGGTTCAAAGAACGAAGAGTTATGCAAAGAGTTTGAAGCAGTTATGAAGAAAGAGTTTGAGATGAGTGCTATGGGGGAGATGAAGTTCTTTCTCGGGTTACAGGTGGATCAGACACCAAATGGGATCTTTCTACATCAGACCAAGTATGTAGGAGACATTCTCAGTCGTTTTGACATGGAGAATGCTTCTGCTGCTGGGACTCCACTTGCTACGAATCACGATATAGCACCTGATGAAAATGGAGATCTAGTAGATGCCACAATGTACCGAGGAATGATTGGATCCCTCATGTATCTCACTGCCTCAAGACCTGATATCATGTATGCTACATGTTTATGTTCTAGATATCAGGCTAAGCCTAAGGTCAACCATCTGATCGGGGTCAAGAGGATATTTCGTTATCTGAAGGGTACACCCACACTTGGGTTGTGGTATCCTCATGATGATGACTTTGAGCTCACGGCGTATAGTGACTCGGATTACGGGGGCTGCAAGATGAACTACAAGTCTACATCAGCAGGGTGTCAATTTTTGGGAGAAGATTAGTTACCTGGCAGTGTAAGAAGCAGACATCGGTTGCATTGTCAACCTGTGAAGCCGAATATGTTGCTGCTGCAAGTTGCTGTTCACAAATCATCTGGATTCAACAGCAAATGCGGGATTACGGTTTAAAGTTCTCTTCTACTCCTATTTTTGTTGATAACTCTGCTGCAATTGCAGTAACTAAAAATCCGGTCCAACATCCTAAGACCAAACATATCGGTATTAAATACCATTTCATAAGAGACTGTTTTGAAAAGAACTTAATTGATGTGGTAAAAATTAATACTGATTTTCAACGCGCTGACCTCTATACTAAAGCCTTTGATAAACCACGTTTTCAATATTTGCTAGAGGTCAACGGCGTTAAAAAGAAAAGTGAGGTTATTCCTGATGATGATCATGTGTAGTCCGATGTAGTTTAGTTAAATTTTTCTTTTTTATTTATTTTTTGTTTATTTTAGTCTGTTTAATTTAAACTCATGTTATTTGCTGTTTATTAAATCCTAAAATAATTAAACCAGTTATGATTTTAGTATTTTAGGGGGAGAATAAGTCAGCAAAACATTAAAAAAAAGGAGAGAAGGAGTGGATAGCTGATATAAGGTAGATCGTATCTGTGATACCGATTCAAACCCTTTGGAAAATGATAGTACACAGGAACAAATCAAGAGGGACTTTAAAATTTAATTTAGAAAAGATGCAAAAATTCAAAGTATAAGTCTGTGTAGTCTAAGCAATATAAAAGGGAAGATGATAGAAAAACTGGTAACTCCTAAGGTAACACAACGAGAGTAGACCTAGAGGTTGCTAGACCACAAATGATATGTCGGTAGATTCAACACAATAGATGATTAGACCTGACTGGTGATCTCAAGATCAAACTAAGTTGTTCAACTGACTGTGGGCTTCCATCTTATCACTGGTTAACACAATCAACAATATTCCAATAAGGGGTAATGAGCATGTAAACGCCACAAATGTGTGCGGATGACCATAAATAGAGCAAAGCAGAAAAAAAAATGAAAGACAAATGCTATCAAGCTAATGACTTATGTTGTTGGTGCATTTTGTGCAAAATAAAATTAAGCTGCTCTAACAAGGAGATAGGTTGTGTGCCTCTCTGCTGTGCGATGGCACTGACCTGAGGATAAGCATAACCTAGATATTCTAGAATTCATTGTTGTTTGCCGCCTCTCTGCTGTGCGATGGCACTGACCTGAGGACTGGCTTCTCTTTGAAAGCTCTAAGAATAGTCTCTTCTTGTAATAATACCCGTAGACCGCTCAAAAGCTCCTGAGGAATGTTGATTACCATATAAGTGTGGGATCCACAAATGTTAGTTGAAATAATTAAACCTAAAACTCACCAGTTTGTGTCAAAAGTCTGTGTATGGATTTAAGAGGACAAACATATTGACAATCATTGTGGCTGCAATTCTTGAAAGTTCAAATCAATGTGGTAATCTAAGAGTTCCAGTATGATTTCCTAAAGTTGCTAACGACTCTGGATGAAAACCAAGAATTGAGCATCAAAAGATTTTGATAACAAGTCCCAAATGATTTGACTTGCCTGTATGATTCCAAAATTGAATTGGTCCAGGTGTGGTCAATCTAAGTTGAAGCTGCCTATTCCGGAACCAAATCCCGTAGATTTCCATCTTAGGATTTATCTCTCACAAAAAGCCAAAAACAAGTTAATTTTTGTACTTTAGTTTAATTTTCTAATTAGTTAGTCTTTTAGTTTGTTTTGTTTGTCGGACTACATCATGAAAATCAGTAAGGATCAACTCACTAAAAGGGTCATGTCTGAGATGACCACATGTTTTAAAAGTTTAAAACAGTCACGTCTGAGGTGACAAGTGTTTAAAAGAGTCACGTCTGAGGTGACTAAATTGTTTAAAGGATCACGTCTGAGGTGATCAAAAAGTTTTCACGTTAAAATGATCATGTCTGAGATGATCAAAAGCTCATAATGTTAATCTCAAAAGTTAAAAGGGTTATAAAAGTAAATTGTTCAAAATGGCAGAAAATTTGCTAAGTGTGACCCATTCGCACGATTGGACCATGAGTATGGACCAACCATGCGAATGGCTCCCATTCGCACGACTGGACATGAGATTGAGCCATCACCACGAATGGCTTATCAGAATGACCCATTCGACCGAATGAAAGGGGGCGAATGAGTCAGTCGACCGACTGAGACTCATTCGGTCAACTGAAGATGCGAATGAAAGGGGGCGAATGAGTCAGTCGACCGACTGAACCTCAGTCGGCCAACTGCATGCGACTGACTGGGCCAATCGCACGATTGAGCCTCAGTCGCCCGAATGAACTGAGCGAATGAGGCCAGTCGGCCGATTGAACTCAGATTCAGTATTTAAAGGGCACAGTCGATCGCATTTTACTCATCACTCCCAATCGCTCCCAAATCGCACTTCTTCCCGTTACTCTGCCAAAATTTCATTAGACCTTGTTTTCACATTGCTATTGATTCACTGACGTTCGTGGTTGATTATACAGGTAGTTTGAAGTTCTATCTCACCGAAATCTGAAAGATGAACCCTAATTCGGTGATGTTCGAATGAAAACAAAAACGGACTGAAATGACCTAATAACCTACCTAAACTAAGCAAAATGTTAAAATTAAGTTTAATAGGTTATTAGTACAAGATGGCGAGTCTATTGAACCGGTTAATCCATGTTAAATCATGTGTTTGATCAAGATTCGAACACAGGCGACTGAACAGTGGGACAGGGACTGGTCGTCCGGATGAACTCCAATCGCACGATTGAATCTTGCGATTGGGTCAATCGGCCGAATGAACCATGCGAATGAGCTCAGTCGGCCGACTGAACCAATCGCAGACTCAGTCAGCAGATTGAACTCAGTCGCATGTCACATTCACCGAATGAGCTCAGTCGCATGAAAGGACAACCGACTGACTTCAGTCGCATGATTCATTCGCTGAATCAGAATGAATTTAAACATTACACTTAGAACTGAATTTTGATGTATTATGTACTAATGGTTCTGTGTCTGTGTTTCAGGAAAATGGCTGATAGATGGTCCATTAATCCAAAGCACAACATCTGTGCTCACTTGGATCATACTACTCGGAACGGGGCCGAGTTCACAGAGATTATAGCTTTCCTTAGACGTTCCCGGATACATAAGGCTATATCTACACCGTGCACGCCCTACAGATCATACACCAGGCATTCTGGGAGAATGCCTCCGTGGATCGTTCTCGTGAGCCCTACAGTATTCGGAGCTCTATTCTGGGTCATGATATCGAGGTTGAGGTTACTGCTGCAGACATCCAGAGAGTTCTTGAGTTTGGGGACGATGCTGATCACCCCACCAGATTACATCCACTGACTGTGAGAGGCTGCTTCCTCAGGATCAAGTACGCTGGGGACATAAACTCGGGTGTGCTCAACAAGAGCAACCTGTGCCCCCAGTACAAGTACTTGGCGCATGTGATCCTTAAGTGCATTGCTTCGCGGAGGGGTGGGTTCGATGACCTATCAGACCAGATTCAGAATGCCTACGTGGCACTGGTGCTGAACCACCCTTTCAGCTTTTCTAGTATGATATTTTCTCTATTTGGTGGAGAACCTGGAGGCAAAGGGAAGGAAGGATTTTGTATGTACCCCAGGTTCTTAGCTGATCTTCAACGAGAAGCTGCCACTTCTACCCAAGGAGAGTCATGATGCAGTTGCCTTGGAGATTATGGATGACACGACTTTAGGTCGGATGAGGGTGTATAGGGGCAAGCAGGTGAAGCCCCAGGTAAGAGGTTGATTGGCCACCTGGCCAACGAGAGATATGTGGCGCCGGGGAGACGCAAATGGCGTCATGAGGATAGTGATTCTGATGATGAGAGGCTACTGCTCCCAGAGCATGATTCTGACGATGACGATAGTGGGGACGCTGGGGATGATATGCCTACTCCACCGAGAGGCACTGTTTCTGATGTTATACCTCCAGTGTCCGCCCCAGCTGGAGACGTAGCCGAGGCAGTTGGATTCCATCAGGACTTTGTTCCTGATGCGGAGGAGGAGGAGGAGTCGGATGAGGAGCCCCTAACGCGAACTGTGGGAAGCAAAGTTGTTCCCACAGAATATGGGCTAAGGGCGGTTGGTGAACGCCCGAGAGACTCAGGAGAGACAGCTACTGATCCGAGTTATGCACCGGAGTCAGCTAGCAGGGTTGTAGGGGGAGCATCCACCTCAACGGGGACGAGGAGGAAAAGGATGGCTCAGCCCCATGGTCAGAAGAAGAAGAAAGAAGCGACGTTGACCTTTGTTACCACCACAGCCACTACTGCTACCACCACCACTACCACTTCCACAGCCACACATCCACCACCACAGCTACCACAGCCACCACCCAACCTCCCACCACTGTACAGATTCCATCTACCACCATACCTTTCACCCACATCACCTCCACCATTTCACAGACCCATCTTCACTACAGCCACCACCACCACCACTACCCACCAAGCTGGACCCTCAGCCCATCCCTCTCATACTTATGGATCACCTCTACCTCCAATTGGGGTAGAGGAACAGCTGTCTGCGCTCAACCGGATGGTGATGCGCCTATTAGCTGCAGATGAGGAGAAGGCGGCTCAGATCCGCCAGCTTGCTGACCTGACTGCTGCACAATCTCACCAGATTGCAGAGCAGGCTCGAGTTATTGAGGAGCAGGCCCAACAGATGGCTGCTCAGAGCCATGAGATAGCCCAACTCCAGGAGCAAAGTGTCACATCACTAAGAAGATAGAGGAGTTGGAGGAGGCGAAGAAGACGATCATGTTAAAGCTCAAGGGATCTAAGGAGGAGCCCTTGAAGATCAAGGAGGGGGACGGAGATGATGGTGATGATGATGATGAAGATGATGATGAGGATGATGAGGATGAGACAGAGGAGGAGGAGGAAACTGAAGGAGAAAGGACAGAGGAGAAGGATGATGATGATGATGCAGAAGGAGGGGATGCAGCTGCATCGGCCTCTGCTTCAGGTCAAGAGAGGAGGTCAAAGAACAGACAAGACCAACCAGCTTCTTCCTCTGCTCCACCAAGTGACGAGACGATGATCCAGGACAAAAGTAAAGACTAGATGTTTATGTATTTAATTACTTTTGTATTTGAATCATGTATTGAAACCTATGTATTAAATGTTTATATTAATGTTAATGCATTTCTGTTTTGATTAATTACTAATGGTTTATGTGTTGAATGTTTAAATCAAACAGATCCAAATTACCAAAGGGATGAGTTTGATGTTGCTCCCCTTCAGCAGGTCAAGACTCAGCTAACAATGATTCTTGATCTGCAAGGGATCGTAAGGAGGTCAGTGAGTTATACCCCTGAAGAAGGGGAAATAATTCACGACCTATCAAACGAGCAACTCGCAGAGATCTTCAAGCTCAATCCAGATGAGATAGTGAAAGATGCTCCGACATGCGACTCGACCAGTGACGAAGAGCTCAACGATGTTGATGAGATCGAGATTGAAGACGTCACTGCCGAGCACTACCCTCAGTACGCTGACAATGAGGGAAATGTGGTCCCCAATCTGGGTGAATCCCTCGTCAGCGATACTTTTGAGGTGTTAGACAAGATGGAGCAAGAGTCCGAGAAAGCAGAGAGAACAGCCCAAGCCTCAAATGATGATGTCGATATCGAAAGGCTGAGTGGGGGCGTGTTTTGAAGAAGTTAGAGCCCAACGCGCTGCACCGAAACAGGATGCCTACACCAAACTCTACAGAGTCAAGAAACATCATAAGGTGACTGGCAGGATCATAGCGTGGGCGCATTTTGAAGATCTTAACGTATATGCAGTTAAGAGAGAAAAGGGCATAGAGTACTTCAGATTCCCACATGATCTGAAGACTCTACCAGGTTTTGAGCTCAACCAGCTGGCCAAGCTAAAGCTTTTGTATGCTGACCCGAGGAAGATGTCAGGCTGGTTTGAGGCTGCCCTAAAGAAGGAGTACCACACCAGATGGGTTAACTTCAGACCCACAAACCTACTAGGTATATCAGAAGGTCTGAGGTTGATGCCATTACTGGCAAGCCCAAGATAGTGTTGAAGTGGAGTCCTCCGCGCACAATGTCAAGAATCCCACTCAGGGAAATGCCACAGGACTTCACTCCACACTTTAAGTGGTGGTACTACGATTGGAGAACAGAGAAGCGGTCATAGTCCTAAACAAAGAGGGCCAAATGGATACGATCAGGGTATTTGACCCAATGTGGCTTACTAACTTGTCGGCAAATGATGTCTATACGCTATACAAGTGGCCACTGTTCTATGATACGCAGGATATTGTACAAGCCCTCCAGTTCCAGAACGTTATACGACTCTGCTTCGCGTTTGAGATTCACGCGGGAGTCACAAAAGAGGAGAAGTACAAGAAATACAAGGAGGTATGCAGAAAGCAAGACAATAGAGAGATCTAGGTCCAAGGGGGAGTTTGTTGGTGCATGTATGTCCCTAGATCAGGATATGAAATGTAATAGATCTTGTTTATCTGATTCTGATGTAATTTGAAATGATTAATGAAATTGATTGTTTGTGATTTGTAATGTCTAATATTTCATTAATGAGTCGATATTGAATTGGTAATTAGGTTTGTGATTGTTTGAATGGTTACACATAATGTTATATTAATTAATACATTCAAACTTAACATAATGAAGTTCTCATGCGAATGGCCCATGCGAATGGACCACACGCATGAATAACTTCATACGATTGACTCAGTCGCACGACTGAACCAGGAGACTGGATCAGTCGTATGATTGACACATAAGATTGGCTCAGTCGCACGACTGAACACTCAGTCGTGCGGATGAATCAACCGCATGGTTCAATCGCACGACTGAACCATACTTATGGTCCAGTCGCCCGAATGAACAATACTAACCTATAAATACAACCCAATTCGTGGAAAAACGGAGGCATTCATTCTATTTCGACTCCAGACGTACCCTAGCCGTCCAGAAGCCTCCCAATTCGTTCTCCAAGTTCACAGAACACATTAGATCGATTCTCAATCGACTTCTAACGTTAGATTCAATTCTTGATTGATTCTTCGTGTGTTCTCACTGATTGGATCGCCAATCAAATAGGATTCCGCACTATTTGATCTGGTTTACACGCTAATCACTAGGTATTTCGTTCAAATACCAGGTCCTAACAGAGTTAGAGAGTATCGAAGTGATTGAAGCTACGACTGAGAAACTTGAAAAGATCAAGGCCTTTATGAAGGCAGCCAAAGATAGGCAAAAGTCGTATGCCGACAAGAGACATAGAAACGATTGGTTCAAGGTGGGTGATAGAGTTATGCTGAAAGTCTTACCTTGGAAGGGTATCATTTAGTTTAGAAAGCAGAGCAAGTCGAGCCCGAGGTACATAGGGCCTTTCTGAATCGTTGCTCGTGTAGGAAAGGTGGCCTATAGGTTGGAGCTACCCGATGAGTTAAGTGGAATTCATCCAACATTCCATGTATCTCATTTAAGAAGTGCTTAGCTGATGAAGATATGATTGTACCATTAGACGACATTGAGGTAGATGAGCAGCTCAATTAGGTGGAGCAACTCATGGCGATCATTGATTGAAAGGAGAAGAGGTTACGAAATAAAGTGGTTCCTTTGATGCGAGTACAGTGGAAGCATAGAAAGGGATCCGAGTCTACGTGGGAGACTGAAGAGGAGATGAGACAGCATTACCCATAACTATTCGAGGAGTAACAAGTTTCGGGGACGAAACCTGTATAAGGGGGGTGAACTTGTATCACCCGGAATTTTTGAAAGATGAGAAATAAAGAATAAAGGTGAAGAAAGAGGAAGAAATGCAATTTAACCCAAGTTGAGGGGTTAAATAAAAGACAAAATAATATAATATTTTTTACAAAAAGCAACATGGCCGCCCATAACCATGTTACATCACTTTTTCAACATGTCCCGGTACTGGTGCCCGCCTAGTGCATGATGTTTGAAGTCTATTTATAGACTTCTGCCCAGTACCCGACCTGTGCATAATGTTTGGGGTATAGCACATGGTATTGGTCCGGATGAAAAGTGAAAGATAATGATGAAAGTACGGATATGAAAGAGTATGAATAAATGATAATGAATGACGTACGATGACAAATAATGATGGAAGATAATAATAAAATTATCTATGTGTACGTATGATGTGTGACCATGTATGAAAGTAAAGGAAAGGTTTTAAACGAAAGTAAAGTATGTTATATTTTATAAAACTAGAACTGACTCAGCAACGCTGACTGTTTTGTATTTTCCAGTTGGCATGTAAGAGTCGCTGAGGATGGCACGGGTGCAGCTACTTGGCAAGTTTTGGATGGCATCAATTTTATGTTATAATAATGTTTTTGCGTTGTAATGCAATCAAACCATATTTTGTAACGATTAACAATGTTGTATTATTTGGCAAAAGCGATTATTAATATATGAAATGGTTTGTTAAGTTATTTCGTTGTAATATTATAGTAAATATAAATGTATGTTTTATATTTTATGTGCGATTAATGATCAACTGTAAGCGTTCCGAGAATGGGGCCTTACGAAAAAAAGTATTAGAAAGGTTGCTCGTATTTGCCTCCAGTTTATACTGCACAAATGTTTTTGTAATTGAATCAAATGTAGTTATAAACCAAAATTTTATGGATAGGAGAAATATTTGACATGATCGATTGGGTCATCCTAAATCAATAATGATGCGAAAAGTTATAGAAAATTCATGTTGGCATTTCTTAAAGAACCTAAAGATTCTTCAGGCTAAGGATTTTACATATGATGATGCTCACAAGAGAAGCTAATTACCCATCCATCACAAACTAAGGTAGGACTAACTCCTTTATATTTGTGGAAAGAATACAGAGGAATGTAGGTGAGCCTGTACATCAATCTAGTAGACTATTAGGTATTTCATGGTTCTAATTGTTGCATCAACTAGATAGTCTCATGTGTGCTTATTATCAAGTCGTAATATTGCATTTGCATGACTACTTGCACAATTAATAAGGTTAACACCACATTTTCTAGATTACACCATAAATAAAAAAAAGATGGTGAGTTTACATTTCTAACATTTAATGATTATTGTACGTCTATTAGGATAAGTGTAGAACATCATGTACATCGTGTACCTCATGTACACACCCAAAATGGACGTGTTGAATAATTTATTAAGTGACTTCAAATGGTTGCAAGACCAATGATTATGAAATCAAAACTATCAGTAATTACGTGGGGGCATGCTATCCTATATGTTCCATCAAACCAACAAGTTCTCACCCTTCCTCCCATCTATGAATTTTTGGTTGTGTTGTATATGTTCCATCGCTCTACTATAACGTACAAAAATGGTTCCTTAAATAAGGTTAGGGATATATGTTGGGTATGAATCATCTTCAATCATTAAGTATTTAGAACCATTAATAGAAGATTTATTTTGAGCTCGATTTAGTGATTTTCATTTTGATGAATCAACATTCCTAACATTAGGGGGAGATGAGAAACAACTAAAAATAAATAATTTGGAATGAACTATCATTGTCTCATACTGATCCTTGAACTAAACAATATGAACTTGAAATTCAAAGGATAGTTCATCTACGGATTAGTGATGATGTGCCTTAAGGTCATACAAAAACGTAATTAACCTAAATAGCTAAGATGAAGTCATGTATCGAATCTACGAGAAACATGTGGTCAGTATTACACGCTTTGTTTGATTAACTATACTAAACCTAATTATTTAATTAACTTAAGTAACTATAATTTGAGATTTGTTTGTTTGACATAAACTAAATTTAATCAAAATTGGAATCAATAAGGGTAAACAAATAAACACAAAAAATGATATAAGAAACAAGTGATCACATTCATTATCATATTTAGCAGCACTATGTATAAAGTAAATTATATACCTAGTTAAAAAAGCCACATAAAGTTAACTCATTCAAGGTTTAGAAAGTTATATAGACATAACTTTATTAACAATTTGTAAAGAAGGATAATCACATGCTAAAAGAATCCAGCCGTATTGACCTAATGATATGAAAAATGAATAAGAACACGTGTTAAGACTAAATGAAATCAATTCATACAATATAAGATTTGGAAAGAAAATCAATGGAAAATGATCAACAGACCACTGATGATTGCCAATAGATTTAAAAAAGACTTATTTTTTCTTCACAACAAAAGCCAAACACAAAACCCTAATCACATGAACACATCAAAATCATTCAATAGTAAAAATAAAAAGAACATGTTCACGGTTTTAGCAAAGTTCATAAATTAAATCGAATACAATTGCATAACTAAAACCTACAACCAATTGTGATCACCAATCATAATAACAAAAAGTTCGTACATTGTTACTAAACAAACTCTCAATAAAATTAATAAGATAAACTTTCCTAACAATCTCTATCAACGATTACATATTAACAAATAATCGTGTCAAAACTCATCCTCAAAACTAATATGCTTGTGCGAAGCAATCAAGCAGCCAAAGGCTGCCGGCTTAAAAACCTGTTGGAGTTATGCAGGACTGTTTGAGGGATGGTCACTTACAACACAACACACAATGAGAAGAGTGTTTAGAACACTTAACAGATCAAATAGGGAACTGGTAACACAATAAGGTTTGATACTAAGAACACAAGCAAGTATGAGACAGAACAAGAACAAACAACACAAGTATTGGTTTTCAAGAATGTTGTATATTACTCTCAAGTTCTTTACAAGTGTTACAAAGCATAAGATCAAGGACCTGAGATGCTTTATACTGCATCCTATAGCCGGCCATACTTAGAAAGCCAGTTGAAGACATTTGAACTAGACAACAAAATCAAATGTAGAGTCAAAAGGCAGATTGCCTTTTGACTAGTGACTATGATATGCGATAGCTCACATCCTAATATATTACAAAAAGGATAAAAGTACATAAAGTAGAAAGCAAAAGACTCAAGACCTCAATGTACAGTTACCAAAGCATGGACCTTTTCACCAACTTATGTAAGTTGGTGACTGAATAGAGTTGCAGTGGAAAGTGGTCCAGCTTTATGGTAAGTACATCCAGCAGTACATCAGATCTAAGTGTGATTTCATGAAGTGATTCAAAAGTCTTCGGAAGAAATCTGTCTTCACTTCTTGGCTTCGGAAGACTTTGTCTTTGAAGCTTCAAAAGACTACATTTTTGGCTTCGGAAGATGTTGGTCTTGGCTTCGGAAGACTTTGTCTTTGAAGCTTCGGAAGACTTCATTTATGGCTTCGGAAGATGTTGGTCTTGGCTTCGGAAGATTTTACACTTAGAATGTTTCTAGTGCATGGTGTAAAATTTCTGAAGCATTTTCTACTCTGTACTTCAGTACATGCATGCAAGAAAGACTTTGGATGTTTTAGGTGCATCAGCCTTACATAAAACCTTACAAACTCCCCCTAGGCTGATGCTACCAAAACATTTGAAGACCTTAGATGTTGACAGTCCTCATCATGATGATGACCATACCCTAATAAAGATGGTCAGGATCACTCAGACTCTCATAGTGTCTTCTCATCTTAAAGAGATCATGCAGAGGTAGATTGAACATGTCCTGCCATGTGTAGACATCTTCAATACCTTGATCTTTGATTACATGCCATCTTTCTGGATTAGTAGTGTAAGTCCAAGACAAGATGGGTCTTCTTGATGCAAGAGGAGCTGCTTGAATTGGAGTTGTTTGAGCTTCCTCTTGTTGCACTTCCTCAGGATGTTCTGACTCATCCTGAGGTTTGGAGGTGGATGACTCTGTCTTCTTCTTCTTCTTTGACTTAGGTTTAGAGGTCATCCTTTTCCTCTTCTTTGAACTCTATAACTGAGAAGACTAGCCTTCAACACCTTGTTGTTTAGTCTTGTCTTTCTCAGTTGGGTCTACCTCCCTCACTAGTTTAGAAGGAGAGGGAGTTTGACCCTACTGTGGATCAGAAGATGAAGCTTGCTGAGGTTCAACAGGAGGTCCAGGTTGTGTTGTCTCAAATGGTTCAACCTTAACCTCCACTTCTTGAGGGGCTTGACTTGGTGGGGAGTGTAAGTCAATGAGCTCTCCTCTTTTAATATTTTGCTTGATCACCCTTATGTGCTCATCCATGGTGGATAGAGATATTGGGCCAAGTCTCCTTCTGGAGAATCCATACAGCTTCAAGCTCATCATCCTCTACCTATCAGCAGACTTCTTTTGACTCTTCTGGATGATGGCTCTAGACTTGGTTGCTTCTTCCCTCATCTTCCTCTTTGTAGCCTTTTGTTCTTTAAGTACTTGAAGTTCAAGTTGTTTGAGGTACTCAAACTCTATATACTCAAAGGATAAGGGAAGAAGTGCCGCTGCTTGGTAGAGACCTACGACGTTCAAGTAGTTGATCATGTTTTGTCTGTCAGTTTCTCTATCTACCTGAGGTTCTTGTGTTGCCAAAGTCTCTTGCACACGGCTTTCTTGAACTGGAGAGAGAGTAGGAGCATGCTTGTACAGTATTTTCTGTGTCCTTCCTTCTTTGATTTGGAGGAGCAACCTTGCATCCTCTGCTTCCTTTTTCTCTCTAGACATTTCCATGTCAGCCAGTTCATTTAATTCCTCTAAGGGGAGAGAAATGATTTCATTAATATCATAGTTCCTGGTATGTAAGTTATTGAATTTAATGGCCCAAGTCTTCATGCAAACAATAAACTTCCTTGAACAACCAACCTTTAAACAATCAACTTCCTTGAACAACCAACCTTTAAACAATCAACTTCCTTGAACAACCAACCTTTAATTCTTGATTTTATTTTTCATTTGACACTCATGTTGCTGCAATAATAAAACAACAGGTCCATATTCTTAATATATAAATCAAACTCACTAATTAAATCAAATAACATATTACTTTTTTTGTCATTTGAAATTTTAGCTTAATTTTACATAATGATGTCTTATAATTTTAATTTTGATATTCTTTAAACAAATATTTAATCACTTGTAGATTCCAGTTTAATTAAAATATATCTTTTTAGCGTATGGTTTCTTGAAACTTTTAAACTCTAAATATAAACTAATTAAACATAATTTAAGATTTTAAACATATAATTAGATTAACATGTGCAAACTACCAATCCATCAATTAGCAAATCAATTATGAAACGCATTTACTGACCCAAAGAGAATGATCAAGTCACATATACCAGTTGCTAATGCTCCCTTAAAAAATCAGTATTCCAAAAGGATAACTACATATTACTTATAAGTCTAATGCACACCTTAAGCGTGATTGACCAATCTGTTTTGAAGATAAAAATCTTCGAAAGAAAATGGGAACAAAAAATAAAGATAATCAAGTTGAGGAAACAACAGTGCAAGAAAAAGTGTATCCTGGAGAGACACTAGACATGATGTTTCTAATCGGACCTCAGGTACCTAGAAATGTATGAAACCGAGATAAAGAACAAGATATTTCAAAGACAACCTTTCAAACATGTTGTGGACATTATGAATTCTCTTAAAGTCATTTGGGTTAAAAGTAAAAGAACAAGATATTCTAAAGTAAAATTATATCATGAAATGTGTAAAGACTCACAAATTAAACAAGCTCACAATGAGAGTAGATATCCATTGTAAAGGATCAATGACCTATTTGAGCTACAATGGATATGTTGGTTTTCGAGAATCAATTTAGGGTCAGATTACCATTAGTTGAAAGTAAAAGAAAAAGATATTCCAAAGATAACCTTCCAAACATGAATTCTCTTAATGTCATTCAGTTTGACGAATGCCCTTGTATCATTTATGAACCTGGTGAATCGAGTGTACCAAGCAATGCTAGACCGATTCGTGATAGTATTCATAGGCGATATTCGGATCTACTCAAAGAACGAAGGCGACAACAGTTATCATATACAGGAAATGTTAGAAACATTGAGGAAGGAAAGGTTATACATAAAGCTTTCAAAGGGCATCTACTCTGAGGCTCCGCATCAAGAATTGGGATGCATATTGATGCAAAAACGAAAGTAATAGAAGATGCCTCACTACAATTAACTATTCATGAAGTCAATGATTCAACTCATGACTTGCAGCTTATTACTATTGTGTTTGCTTTAAAAAATATGGAGCCAACATCTCTATAAAGTGAAATGTATGATCTATACCTATCATAAGAGTCCGATTTCAAAATAGGTTATCACAAATATGGTATTAGAACCACAACTTTCTTTTATAAAAAGTGTAGACAAAGATTTGAATTTGCCCTATGATTTTTATACGCTCTTGTTAATAAGTTTGCTTTCTTTTTAAATCTAAGCTAATCCACGTTTTCAATATAAATTTTGTAATAACATCAAGATGTTAAGCGACCAAAAAGTGACCCAACCAGGATCAAAGTCAGCACCACAGTAAGGAAACCAATGAACAGAAGGACGGGTTGTGGTGTTCATTAGAACTTGATTCACACATTAAAAAAAGCATGTGCACACCCCTTCGACCACCCTGCGGCCATCGTTCAAAAGGATATGTACCAGTTTGTGCCTACCCATTGAAAACTAAGAAGAATTATATTTTAAAAGACAAAGCCCGATTACAATAAGTTAGTACTACCACTATTTGGCATATACAAATGCACCTCGGCTTAGAAGTAGTAGGCTTTTGATTGGTTGAGGTATATGACAGTGATTGACAAAACTGTGAGGGGTCATGAGACAGTTCGACCGTAACACATGGATGCAATATACAGATTCTTTGCCCATTTTTCCTGCAGCAGCAGACACTAACAAAGTTGAGAAGTCGAAGCATATACAATGACCAGTGATGAGAGAAAGAGAAAACCTAACCTTGACATGTGTACTAGGAAACGCCGAAGTCCGCAGTGTTTCCTGAGTCTCATCTGCAGGTTTTCTTCTTGGCACGCTAAGAACAAAAGCAGCTTGGTCCAAAGTGGCTGCAGTTGATGTAATCCTATAACCGGCGTCCCATCTTTTATGAATACCTTCACTTGGATACAAAAAGTCTAGTTCCACAACCTGGAATCACGTACAAAAAAAAATCTAGATTAGAGATCTATTCTACAAATAACAAATGATCAACTCTTTTCGGATAAAGTCCTAAAATTTCAGGCCTGTTTCATTCCTTTTTAGCTAAAATTTTCGGTGGTTAAAAAAGATAACTCAAATTGCACCATATTCACAGTGCTATAAATGGTAGAATTTAGCCCTTCCAAATAAAAGCAAATAACATGTATAAGAAGAGGTGGCAATACCACACACGATCGAAACATGACATGAAAATTGAAGATAATCACGTTTTGAGGTCTCATTTAAAAACCCATTAAATAACAAACCGTGTTCAGATCGACCAATAACGTGAAGTGTTCATATTGACCTATGCATCCGTTTACTTAAACGGGTCATGTTCAGGTTGACCTGTGTATACCGTTTAATTTAAACCAGCTTAAACATGTCAACCCTGCAATTTGTTTGGAATTAGGATAAAAAATAAAGATACCAACCCATTTACGAAACTATTTATTGCAATCCATTTACAACCTGTTAAGCCCTTTATAACAAATGGGTCACACAAGCCATGTTCTAGTTAATTTAAATATGTTGGGATTATCAATTCAACCCACTAGCGCGTCAAACAAACATGATTAACACCCCTAGGTATCACAGAAGTTTAAGAACACCTGATCAGAGAATCCAGCACCACGAGACATAACAATTGCCCATCTATTTCCTGCAGTTGCCATAGCAGTGACATGGAAACCCTCTCTCCATTTTTTATTTATCCACTTAAACGGAAACGATTCGCTGACTTTATACGACTGCTGAAGGTACGGAGTTCCTACAATTCAGGACAAGAACATGAAGGTAAGCAAAAAGATGTACACAAGAAGATTATAGACGATACAAAGGGTGGAAGAAAGCCATAATATAATTATGTTTTAGACGATACAAAGGATAAGAGAAAGCCATATATGAATATGATTACCCTTTGACATTACAACCAAGGAGCTCCCATTGTTGGCACCTGCAATTGCACTAATATAATAGTTCTTCTCCCACTGTTCCATAATCCAATCCTTTATATTCAGAAAGAAACAAACAACAAAAATGCTTAGTAGGCTGCTGAAATATGAAACATATGCATATATAGTAAAAAAAGTACAATTCTTCTGAAATAGAAGTCATAACATGTAACTAATCAAGTAAGAACAGAGGTTGCAACTGGATGAAGAACCTTGTCAAGGAATAAGGGAGAAAGATGGTAAACTTGAGAGATGAATCCAGTGCCTGCATCCATGATAAGAGCCCATAAGTTTGAGCAAGACGCCACACTGCTGATGAGTAACCCATCTTCATTTCCTTTCTGAATATGCTGAGAAAGTCTCCCTTCTGCCACGTTATAGTGATATCTGCAATACATACAGCATAAGAGCACATCCATGTAAGAGATGAGAAGCTGCCAGCTGGGTAGGCTGGGTAACAACTGTACAGTTTCAGCCTCTCATATCAAACAAAAAATTTCTTAGCATAGGTAGAACCGTAGAAACATGTCAGGTTGAACCAAAACGCATATGCCTGCATTTTATTAAAAATATTAAAATTGGTTCATGTCTAAATATGAGTATAAATACTACATTATTACAGTAATAATATACTTTTTGAAATAAGCTGAAGTAGAAGGCTTTAAGTATACAAAATACACTTTTGGCAACCCTATTTGACCAGTTTCCTATTTAGCCAATGACCCGTATAAGAGTAAAGCATAAACACAACCAAAATTGAACTACTTTGTAAGTTTATAGGTAAAAATTGCCAGCTCCTATTCTCTATCTTTTATTTTTGGTTTTCCATTTACAAAATTAAGGGCCAACACACCAGCTGAAAGCATAAAAAAAAACATGTGAGCATAGCACCTCTGTTTCATTGGGCGGCGAGCATTATAAACACTTATCCACTGAGTTGCAGGCATTCCCATACGAATCTTCTTCTTCGGTTGTTCATCATCTTCTTGCTCCATTGACAATCTTCCCCGCTTATGTCCAATAAGCTAACAGATTATACATGCATATAGGCATACAAACATCACATCCCAAACAGAAGATTTACGTTCATATTACACTGTAGGTTCAGAAAAGGTCATACAACATATGCAGCATATCTTGAACATGTATATAACATACCTTCTGAGCACCGTCAGTATTGATCGGTCTAATATCCGGATTTGGACCAACTATCCCATCAAAAAGGGAAACATATTTTGCATAATTAGGTTCCTCATCAAACTTCAGATTAACAACATACTCAACAAAAGTCCGGAATGGGGCAGGACAGAAGCAACAAAGTGTCTCTGGAGAAGTTGCCATCTTCTTCTTGCTCACAAGGAACCCTTTGTTTTCACCCTACACAATTTAAACCAGCTGTCTAACAACACTAAACTGCTTGAAAAAATTTACACATACACACACACACACACATTATAAAGACTATTCAAATTTAAGAACCAACCTGAAATCCTTGCCACGGCAGCCGACCACGAAGAAGAAATACAAGTGTATAAGCCAGGGATTCCAAATCATCCCTTCGGCTTCCTGTCCTTCCAAGATGAGCATGCACACTTGCATACCGGACAGTTCCCCTTCAATATAAGAATATCATCAATACCCAAATAATCATTAAAAATGAATGGAAATTCCACATAGAGATGTCACCAACATACCTAAACACATCTGGTCGTTGATCATATTCAACATGGAGTCCAGAAGAAGCATCTCGCCACCTGGTGGCTGCATATATAAGATACATGTTCTAGACTTTGCGTACAACAATTCCTATAAAATCATTAATGATGTAAGAAAACCCAAACAGAATGATTTACAATATACCTAACCCAAGATCAACAAGAAACAGTTTCTTCTCATCTGTTGTCCCCGGAGGACCAAGCAAGAAGTTCTCAGGTTTAACATCACCATGCACGTATCTACAAAAACATCACCCCAATATTACGTTATCTACCACGAGTATTCATCGCAAGAAGTCAATCATGAACTAGATGCAGGTAATCAACTACACATAAACTAGATAGTAAACAAGTGTAACATAAAGCATAAATGAAGCCTACCCTTTGGAATGTATCTTCTCTAATATGGAGATGGCTTCTATAGCTATGCATGCAACCATTTCAATCGACATCCTAAACATGAGAATAGAGAAATATTTCGTCACAAGATCACACTTGGTTAATGGTTTACTAACCCTTACACATATATGTGTATCTATACATACATACACACACATATGTCTATATACATGTGTGTGTGTGAGCCACGATGAAATTGGACTTACGTGTGTGAGTTGTTATTCCAGACATCCCATAAGCTAGGTCCAAGCATATCCATGACCTTCAACAATTATTAGCCTTAGCTTGTATCCACTTGAGAAGGTTATTGTGAAAAGTTTGCTTACAAATACAAAAACACAGAAGACTAAGACGTACCATTATGTAGTAATCACCTTGTCTTCCTTTAAAATGTACACGTGGCACACCATGACTTCCACCAAGATCACTAAGATTTATCAGCAAAACAAGTTCTTATTTTTAGCTAGCTATGGCAACAAAAACAGCAAAGCCTACATAAGAAAATAGAAAGCTTGGTGACTTACTTGTAAACTTGCCATTCATATGGTGGTCCATAGTTGCATCCTTTGCTGCTTCGATGCTCAAACTTTAATGCCACCTGTAATATAGTTTCAATCACAAATCACAAACAAAAGAATAAATGACATGACATTCATTCTTGCCATGAGCCCACGACCATAATGACAGCATGCAACCAGAACAACAGGTAATACCTCAACAGCTCCAGAACCAGTTCTTTCATGAGGAACCGGCACATTGATACGGCGTCCAACATATACTTGCCCAAACCCCCCCTTCCCAAGTTTTCTCTCAATCTTATATGATGGGGAACCACCAACCTGGACCTGTTTTTAATGGAACATTGATTGACAATTAGCATTACCAATCGCAACATACATAATGCAAACTAATAAAAAATTAATTGAACTAAGTGCTATGGTTTAATAATCATAATTCTAGGAGGAAGTTATCTTCACAATAAAAGAACGTATGCACTAAAACTAGTATAACAGTTTCAAATACCAAATATCATTCAAGTTCAGTACAAAGAGCTGTTATTAAAGGTGTGTTTGGTTTAAGGTATTGATTTGACAGTAAGTGGGTTGCTCATCCTCCCGTCTCTTTTCTCTTTCCTCCTCTTTATCTCTATCTCTCTGTGTCCCGCCCCCCTTCTCCCCGGGTTCTTAAGGTGATAATCAATTTTGAACACTGAATCTTATATTCTTATCCCAAAGTTTGTATGACAACTACATTTTACAGAAATTATTCCAATCACTATATCCATTTCCAATGTCATTTACAACCCAAACGCCACTTAAAACTCAAAGAGGTGAATCGATCCTCTTCTACTGCTTACACCTACCTCCAAACTTTTGTATTCCAATTAAGCACATTACACCAATATATATGTGGCTTTTACCAATAGCATGAAGAGAACAACACTTACAATTTTCTACAGCACAAATACAAGTAAAATTACACAGTGCAAACAGAAAAAATAAATAAATAAATAAATAAATAGATAAATAAAATAAAATAAAAACACAAAAACAACACAAAATATAGTGTTAGTATCTCAGAGAAAAAAAAAGTAAAAATTTCATCTTTGGCTATTCATGAATAGCTAAAACTAAAATCAACACCTATGTTAAAAAAAGAAAAAGGCAGCCAAATTCCATCAAGCAAATGAACAGATAAACTTTAAAGCCATAACCGACCATAAAACACATCAAGTAGTACAAAACATAAACATTATTTTTGAAATAGTCAAGCATCAGGGTATTTAAATATTAGCAGAAATCAAACCATAATGAAACACACGCGAGCAGAAACATAATCCTCTAAAGTATAGCAACACAAGAACATCTAGTTTCTACATTGATCAGTAAAAATAAGAACTTGAATTTACAGGAATAATTGTTGCACAAGATTATACGAATTAGACTTTACCTTTTCTGGGAGTGGAGCTGTGCTGCCTTCATCTTCAGCACCGAAGCACTTATCGCCGCTTGGGCCTGCACTATCATAATCGTTCATATTCTTACCCTCAATCGATCATCCATCAATCGAGATTGAATAACCAAAAGAACCCAATCCCATCAGAGGCAACAACAAACTGAACCAAAGAAAGGTCGAAATTGGAATTCGTTTCCGATTGGAAAACTTTCTCAGAGATCTGTGAAGCCAAAATCGGAAATTTAAAGAAAGGGGATGTTTGTGTTTGTGTATGTGTGCGTGACAATGATGCTGTTTAATTATACATTGTATTGTATTTTAGGGTTTTTTATTTAGGATTTGAATTTGAATTGCAGATGTTTAGTGAGAAGATGGCGTCTTCGATGGCCTTGCGGCGGTGATATATTGCTATTTCCGGGAGCAAGAAAAGAAATTTCCAGAACAAAGGGAGGTGTCATTTGTAAAGCATTGTCATTTTAGAGATGTCATATCCGTGTGTTTAAATTTGGAGGATATTTGAATTTCTCTATTTCAGATATTCCAAATATTTACATGATTTTAATATTTTAATCCCAGTCTGAAATTTGTATATTTGAATTTTGAATATTCTCACTTCTATAAAAATATGAATTTTATTAATAATTTATGTAAAAATTAATAACTTTTTACTAAAAATTCTTTCAAATAAGTTTTTTTAAAAGTGTTTGAAATGCCCCAAAATTTTAATTTGTATTCTTTATCTAATTGTTTTTAGAAATATATTTGGAAAATTCGGATATCCAAAATATCATATCCGAATCTGAATCCAAATTTTTCGGATATCGAAATTCAGATATCCAAAATTTTGGATCTCCTAGTTTCAAAATTTCGGATAATTCAAATTAGGATTTTTTACACACTCAGTCTTTGCGATTCAACCACTCATAATTAAGTGTATTTAACTTTTACTAGTAATACTTGTATTTTTTTTCTTTATTGCCTTTTAGATACAAATATAACATAAGCTTTACGTGTATGGAATTTAGTCTGTTCATGATCCTCTTAAAAGTTTAACTGATGAAACCATTTTTTCAGATGAGACATTTTTGTTGATGGTTTACCTACAAAACACATTTGTTTTAGACTAAAGCGTCAAAGGCATATGTATATAAGTTTTAGTATTCGTAATGCTTGAATATCTCTTATGAAATTATGTAAAGTTTACTATCAAATTGTAATATTTCGATGATGCGTATCAAAAATTCAATCAAATAATTTCTAAAGATTGTAAGAATGATTACACAAGTGTGTTATGAATATAGTGTACCTAATTTAGACCAAAAATTGTTTATATACAATAGAGGAATAATCACAACTATATATTAAGATGTCGTAACTTTTTTGTGAAAGAATGTCAATTGAAGGTTATAAATGTTGAGTGATAATTAGTTACATAAGTGGGAACCCTACTACTTGCATTAGTGAAAACTCTAGTATTTGTTTAGTTACCACAGTTAGCCAATTAAAATATAAAGTAATTAGTTACATAAGTGGGAACCCTACTAATTGCATTAGTGAAAACTCTGCAGCCAATCAGGAGGCAGTCAACAACCGAAGAAGAGTAGAGGTTATAGATAGACTTGTTGGTCTAGGGGCTGCAACTGAAGATGTACTCCTGCTACCATTAGAGGAGTTGATAGAGCTGGAAAAGGCAACCTTGCTGCTAAAACAGCAAAAAGAAGAAGCTGCAAGGTTGACCTTAGAAGAGGAAAGGGAGAGAAAGGAAAGAGAAGCTGATCTGCAGCTCAGGAGAGAAAGGATAACCTTCCTACTCTCCAGAGGTTTCTCTCAAGAAGAGCTGTCTCCACATAACAATGATACGATCTTGTGGCTCTTCAACAAAGAGCAAGATCAAATGGAGAAAGAGAGAAAGAGAGCTGCAAGGGAGAAGCTTGTGCAAAAGAAGAAGAAGGAAGAGGAAGCTGGACTGACTGCTGCCAAGAAGATAGGTGAGAAAGCCTGGATGAAAAGTTATCTCAAAGCTCATGGCTTCTCTGGCAGGCAGGTGGGTCCCATGTCGGAAAAGACTCTCCAGCGACATGTCAGTGACATCAAGGCTGACATTCGCGCGGGGAAAAGGAAGGAGATGTATAGAAGGGGACAGGGGATGACCTTCAAAGCAACCACTCAACCCAAACTCCAAACCCAACCTCAACCTGAACCTATACCCTTTCCCTTCCCAATCAAAACCGAACCAACTTCTGAACCATTCACCCCTGAACCCACACCATCACACCTACCAACCTCCTCACCTCAACCACCTAAACTACCTATCCTCCAACCCAAAACCTTAGCCAGAACCCAAGCACCTCAACCTACCCTTCAACCAATCAAACCATCCCCTCAGCCTTCTAAACATCTTTCCATGGAAGAATTCAAGGCAGTCAAGACAAAGCTCATAAACTGCACTACACTGAGCGACATCTCCTGTGAGGAGGATTCAGTCAACTTGACTTATGTTGACGGATCCTCAAGTTCCCTCAAAAGAGATCAATTTCTTGATCTGCCCAGAGGAACTTTGGACCAAGCTGCAAACCTCCTTGGCCTCAATTCAGACACGTTGAATGAGGAAGAAAAGAAGCTAAGGAGAAAGCTGGTGACTCTACTGGATACAAAGAAAGGAGACAGGGTACCAAGACAACCTCTTGCACCCAGAAAGAAGATCATCCAGTGGAGGTTCGAATACTCTTCTCACAACTTTGTTGTTGAAAGAGAGAATGGAGAGCTCAACAGGCTGAGTGCCTCATCTCTGCTACACTTGAGCAGGTTTGACATTGCTGAGTTAGTAGAGAAGCCATTCTCCAACCCTTCAAACTCTGATATAGCTGCCCACATCAGAAATCATCTAGGCAGCCTTCATATGGCCGAGCTTACTGCTAGAAGCAAGGTTGAAGAGGAGTTGAAACTGAGAGACGAGGAGGAAAGGAAAGAATCAGCAACCAAAGGTAAAGCCTTTCTACAAATGGTTGAAGGTCCTGAACTTGAGTCCATAGTTAGATGGGAGTATGACTATAACTCCCATCAACTAACTCTCTTCAGGGGGACACAACAGAGGGTACATGTCATTCAAAGCGATAGACTGGATCTCCTATCCACCAATGACTTGTACAAGCTTCTCAACACTACTTCAGGGAAGAACAAAGAGACAAACAAATACCTTTTGTCCCTGGTGCTGAAGGCTTTGAGAAGTAGAAATAAGTGAAGTTTTGGTAGCATCAGCCTAGGGGGAGTTTGTTAGATCTAGAAAGGCTGTTGCAACCAAAACCAAGTCACTTAGAAGATTTTGGTACAACAAACAAAGGACTTCCGAAGCTAAGTATGGAACTTCCGAAGGAAGAAGGAGCTCTTTCGAAGACTAAGTGTAAAACACACTTCCGAAGGAAAACTCCAACTTCCGAAGACAAAGAACCTACTTCCAAAGATCAAGACTTAGAGATAAAGATCTGAAGTCAACTTCCAAAGTACAAGAAGTCCTCAAAGCCTCGGAAGCATAGAAGCCTCTTCCGAAGTATAAGTGGCTTCGGAAGAACAAGTTCTTCCGAAGCCAGTTAACCTTCGGAAGACACTTCTATTATCCAGTGGACATAAGTATGGCCTCTCTGACACTCCGCTGCAAATCTCTGAGATACTGCATGGCGTTTTCTCAAAAGCCATGTAGTTGACCATACTTTAATCCACTGTTTACCTTTTTATGTTAGTACAGTTACCATCTTTAGTTGGTGACAAAAGGTAAGTCATGGACATGTCATGACTACCATATCTTAGATAATACTTTATCTAAGATACCTTAACTTTAGCATTGTAGTATATGCTTTAGTCTTAGGTTTTCAGCTGGTATCAAAGTATATCCGGCTGTAGGATCTAGTATATATAGTTTCTCATTGTAACTCTTGTTTCATGCTTGTAAGAGTCTTGTAATATCTTGAGTTGAGAAGTAATATATACAAGTGCCTTGAAAAATATATCTCTGCTTGTTCCTTTACTACTTATTATATTATTATCAACTCTTGTAAAAGACATTACTTAATCTGATTTGAGTGTTTCCATAAGTGAGTTTGAGAGAAATACAAGCGTTTAAGTGACAAACCCGATCCTGCAAAAACATTTTAGAACGTCTTTTTAAACATCTTTATAACACTATTAGCTATTTTAAACATATTTATTAAACATGTTCAACTTTTTAAAATGTTCATTTTTTGACGTTATTTTAAAAAACCTGTTTTTAAACCATTCATTTTAAACGTTTTTTTTCAACTATTTGGTTTTAATTTTTTATAAAACCATTCGGTGCGTATTTCTTAAAAGCGTTTAGTTTTTCTTAAAAAAATTCTTAGAATTGTTTAGTATTTTTTAAACATCTTTCTTAAAACCAAACATTTAGAAAAAAGTTCAAAAATTGAATTTAAAACTAAAAATTGTAGAAAACCAAGCATTTTAAAATAGACATTTGAAAAGCCTAACATAATAACAAAGACTTTTAACAATACACGGTTTAAAAAAATTATTTTACAACTTTTTAAATTCATTTTAAAAGAGTTTTAATGTTTAAAAACACACACCATTGTCAAAAGTGGTTTAAAAGAAATGAGTTTATTAAAACTTTTAAAAACTAGAAAAGAACTTTGAAAAAAGAATGATTTTGAAAGAAAGATTAAAAAGATCAAACAATCTTAATAAAAGCGTTTAAGAAATATAAAGCTTTAAACTTATGTGCAGCGTTTTTGAGAGAGTTATTTAAAAAACTCAAATTGTTTAAGAAAGAGTGTTGAGAAAACTAACATGTTTAAAGAGGATGTTTTTAAACAAATTATTGGGTGTATTTAAACTTTACATTTTTTAATAATAAACATAATTACATTGAAATAAGAAAAAAAACTAAAATAAAAAACATTAAAAACCAATGATATAAATGTTAATTTAATATATGTGTATCTGTGTATATATATTTGTGTGTGTACTTATATAATTTAACAAATAAGTTATATGTATGGTCCCTAGGGTAAAATGGTCATTTAGACAACTTTAACACTATTAATTGTTAGTTAACTGACTTATGGATCATGGATGAAATAGAAATAGAATATTAAGGACCATATGTGCAACTTTTAAACTTTAGGGACCAAATTCAAAACTTTGGTAAAAACACAGGGACTACCCATGTAATTTACTCTTTAATATACTTTAAAATTGTATATACAATGAGACGTAAGATATTATGGTTTTCAAGTTTAAAATATACGTTTTTGTTAGTAAACATTTTTTGAAAACGTTAAAATGATGTTCAAAACTTAAGTTTTATATTAATTTTCTAGACTGAGAAAATACTTAAAAATGATATAGTAATACAAATATTAAAAGACCTATAATGATTTTTAAAGCATATATTATCAAAGCGGGTTAACTGGTCAACCCATTTCAAGCGGGTCAACCGGAACCCAATCTTTTTTTAAATGGTTCACCCCAAACCCGACTTGTTTTCTAAATTGGTTGTATTATCCAACTCAAAAACCTATCTTTTTCGTGTCAGGAATTATCACCCCTATTTATGACATTAGAGTGTCACTTACATGTTCCTAAGCGATAATTCCTAGTATGAGGCAAGCAAATGATGACACTTTGTTTTCTAGTAAATAGCTTTTTTCTTTTTCTTTCTTTTTCATTTTCAGGTTGAACTTACAAGTGTAGTTTCACCTCTTATGCGTATTTGAAAGATCTTTGTGTCATCTAGTTGATTAGGGTTTGGATTAGAAAAGCAGGGAATCGGTAAATTCATCTTTTATTTTAACTAGTGGGTTTCACCCGCGCTACGCGCCGGGAACAAACTGATCTTTAACAATATTTAAATGAAAGCACAGACAGAAAAAAAATTTATGTATATATATATATATATATATATATATATATATATATATATATATATATATATATATATATATATATTTGACTTGTTCGAGCTTAATAAATTTATATCAAAACATAGATAAAAATAGATGAATGTTACTATACAAACTGTATTTTTTTGTGAAATTTATGAAGTTCTTGCATGATTTTTATCATTTTTGTGTGATTATTATCCTTATTACGTGATAATTCCACCACTGATTCCATCGTTCTTGCGGATAATTACCACGCAAGTGTATCATTCTTCTGTAATAATTCTACCTCCACTTTGTACACTTCTCACGAAAACATCACATTGTATTTTAAACTTTTAAAATAGAAATAAGGCTTTGTAACGTTGTATTCGAAAATATAAATAACAATAAACACTCTACAATGAGATATTTAATTTAGATAAAAATATAATATTTTATAAATTATAAGAATAGTACAAAATATATCTAAGACTACTTATAATGAAAAAATATAGGAGCAATAAAAATAATTAAAGTTAATTATTTCAATCACCAAAACATATAACAAAATAACATGAAAGAGTTGCTTGTGTATAATGGGGTTTTGAAGGATGAGTGGGTAAGTAAATAACTAAAATTTTGTGGTCAAAGTAAAAATTCATTAAACTATAATGTAGCTAACTTTCATCTATTATATAGATAAGTAATGTTGATGAATCACCATGATTATAGATGTTTAGTTTGAGTTTTGTTCATTATTTTCTACAATTCTACATTTTGGTTGCTTGTTATCAAGCAAATTGATAATATAAATATTCTAAGGTGTTTAGAAACATCATTTACATTAGATTTGATCGGAAGGACCTACAATTTAAGTTTGTACTGCCCCACCTAGAATATATTGGTTTGACATACAATCAAGTATTTTATAAAAGACTTTGTACAATCAGTGTAATACAACACTTCAGTCACACAACATATGACCTTTAAGACTATTATCAAACATATTTAAACTAAATTAAAGAACTAAAGAATTAACGATAATTGCGGTACTTTGGAGAATACATGCAACTCTCTGCAAATTTAACAAGATTGCTAGGACGAGGTAGATTGGATGCCAAACCTAAAACACAAAGTAATCTGTTATTAACTTATTAATGGGAATTGATTTCAATATTTCATAACACTTACCGAATTCATATGCTCTCGCAGCTACCTTTGCCGCAATAGTCGCTGAAATCTTTCTGATATTCTTAAAACGAGGATAAATAATACCTTTGGCATAGTCTTCTTCTGTCACCTGAGATGCCAAAGCTTCGGCTGCATGTTTGCATAACGTACATATATTGTCACACACACCCATTTTTATACGATAAGTATATTAAAAACTAGGTTCGAAACTTATATATTGCTTGGATTGAATAAATCCAACATGTAAACTAGTGTTTCTTTGAATATCTGTATGTTGAATGTTAATCGTAGGTGATACAAGAAATAATAAATATTTAAGAATTATAAATAACAAATAATGATCGGTTAAGAAATATAAAATTATATTATAAAATTAGATATAATTGGACTCTTTTTATATTTAGGAACTTTTAATAAATTGTTACGATAAAAAGGATTTTTGTTTTACATATGTAATTATTAAAAATCATTATTCTTTTTAGATACATACGAGAAACAAAAATCTAGACTTCACCAAAAAATTAATATGTGACAACACAAGTTTAATTATAATGAGAAGATTATTATATAAAAGAATAATGATTTTTAATTAACCTTGTTGCCCAATTAACATTACCATAGAGCCAAAAACCTGTTTTTCAATAAATTATGATGCCAACAAAGACTAGTTGCCTTTTCCTTCATTCCATTCGTATTGTTTGATAAACATGTATTACATATCTTCCCACCTAAATGTTTGTTATTAAAAATGCATTTTTCTTTCTATAAGCTTGTTTTAGCGACTTAAATGTCTTTTTTATTTTATTTTGCGGGTCCCATTTAAGTAGAGATGAGACCCAAACACGAAATGTACTTTATCCGTTTACCTGCCGCCAAAAGGAACTCATCATGCACACGGATTGCACCACACATGATCAATCCCAAACCAAATCCAGGAAATATATAAGCATTGTTTGCCTAAGTTTAAAACAAAAAAAACCAAGTACATAAGAACATTAGATGACCGGGCATCAAGAAAGTGAATTTATTTAAGTGAAAAATCATGTAAGAGTTAAACCTGTCCAGGCACAAACTCTTTGCCATCGTATGTGACAGGGTCAAATGGACTTCCACTAGCAAAGATCGCATGACCCTGCAAATAGTTTGAAATCATGTATTTGAAGGATCAAAATCGCTAGTTTCAAACGCTTTTATTGGACATTAGATTAATGGCTTTACAGGTCGTTTGGGTCAAATTCAGCCGCACAACCACCAGCTTTTCCTTGACTATGGTCCGTTGTTATGCAATTTTTTTTGAAGATTATGGATGACGGTCAAAATATGGATGACAAAATTAAACACAATACGGATATATTAGCAAAAGTTTGGAATTACGAGTCAATGGAAGCACGTTATCTTATTATTATTGGCTTTATGTTTTTTGGTTATCTATTCTTAGCATTCGATTTACTTCCGCTAAGTTCCTCTAAGACCGTGTCCGGTATTGGGTATTAGGTTAATTTCTACTAGAAAAGAGGGTAGTTTGCTACGCAATTTTGTGACGCCATTTGTTTTGTCGCAAACTACATCCTATTTGTGACACAATTGTGAACATACCTAAGTTCTCTACACACTCTCCGTCCACTTAGCCACGTAGTAGGAAATTCTAGCATTTTGCGTCACAAAAGTGTTGGAAACCTCCAAATTAAATTTTTTATGTTTGTATAAATAATCATAATAAATATTATATTGAAAAAAAAACAACAATTATATACATAATATTACTCTAATAAAACATATGTTTTTAGTTTTGTGATGCATCTGCGACACGTATATAAATTAAATAAGGAATATATCTTTTGCATCGTAAATGCGTCACAAATGGCAATATAAGTAACTATAAAAATGCTAAAAATGATCGGAATAACAACTATATAAATCATAAGAATCTGATTTCATGTATTAATTATATTTTGTTTTTTTTAATTTGTGACGCATTTGCGACGCATATTAGTTATAAATAAGTAGAAAAGGATTGTGTCGCAAATGCGTTGCGAATGTCTATTTACAGATTTTCCATGTTGTGACGCATTGCAACACAAAGATTAATTAAATAAAAAGAATATGATTTGCGTTCTGACTCATGCTCAGGATCCGCTTATGGTGGTTCTGTAAATGCGTCACAAATGGTTAATTGCTAAAAATAATAGTTATATAATTTATAATGAAACGTATTGAATACCCATGATGTAATTAAACAAAAATAAATCTTTTATGCCGCAAGGCTATATAAATGTTAACTTTAAGTAATTAAGGTTGTGTCGCAAATGCGCTGTAAATTACCAACACTTGTTTTAGTCGGAAAATTGTCGCAAATTGCGTCGCAAAAGCGTTACAAATGAATTCCGACGGGGCTTTTTCCTACTTTGATTTTGTGTCGCAAATGAGTCGCAAATGCATGTTTCCTACGCATTTGCTACGCATATACGTGTAGCAAAACACCCTCTTTTCTAGTAGTGCGAGTGCAAATGCTCATAGGTATCTAGAACTTATATTTCCATTCTCTATATATTGTAATCCATTATTCAGTAATACATCAATTCGGACCTTCAATATCTTATAGTTTTTTCAACTTCAAAATTAATTGAATGCAAATTTAGACATTTAACTAATAATCTCAGGGGCTGTTTGGCAACTTCTGAATGATTAAGTGCTGAACTATTAAGAGGTCTGAACTATTAAGAGCTAGTATATCATTTAAATATTTAAATACAAATGTCTGACCAATTCAGATAAGAGGTCTTAACCATTCAATATTAGACCTCTTAACCATTCAACACTAGTATAATACTTAACCATTCAGAGGCAAATGTCTGAACCATTCAAACATTTGCTCGCGAAACAAACAGTCTGAACCATTAAGTGCTGAACCATTTAGACATCTTAACCATTAAGAGGCTGATTAAGGGCTGCCAAACAACCCCTAAGTCTTTTATCTATGTGTTTATTTAGACACTTTATCCGCAAGTCTTCACATCCTAGTTGTGTGGGCCTTTTAACATGTTCATTTCATGGGGTTCGGTTATACAGCAGTCATATACCCAATGTTTGTACGTAATGAAAAGTATATATAGAACAGTGTATAACTTACATTGCTCCATGTATAAGCTTCTTCAGCAGTACACTCAGATTGTGATGTTGGATTAGAGAGAGCCATTATGAGAGGTTTCTACATGCCAAAACATCATATTAAATCTTATTTATATAATGTAAAAGTTCCACATGTGGTAAATTATATTGATTTTTTCCATAAATATCAGTTGTGCTCATTAAAGATTCTACTATTTCAATACTAACGTAGTTAAATGAGTAAAATGATTTTGTAGTTTTATGATTTAAAATAAAATAACATACAACCTGTTTGATTACTTTTAAGTTGTTCTTGTTAATTTTACCCGTTCAACCCACTAGTGATAAACATATTCCAAATCTTCGAATCTCCAAATCTTATGTCAGGGTTCAAAATATCACCCATACAAAACCTTTATTTTCTTTTGTCAATGCGAGATAGCAAGAATGGACTAACCGCATTAATAGATGACATGGCCTCGATAACTTCTTTTGTAAATTGTTTCCCAACCCCTGATGTACCTATTAATATCGTTGGCTTGATTACCTGTGTTAACATACATAATGTAAACGATCTTTATATTGCATTTCATGAAGAGTCTAGCATTACCACAAAAAACTAAAAGAAAATAGTTATGAAGATATAATCATACCTTAACGGCTTCCAAGAGTCCTGTAATAGGTTCATGATCATGAGCCCATGGTTGCTTAAAAGATTGAAGGGAATCCTTACGCGTGCTTACAACCAATCCCTGCATTGAAGCAACACACACTTAACTTTCATAATGTGACTAGTTCATACTAACAACACTTATGTTGAATGATGATGTCTCTTAGAGATGGCAATTTCAACTTGTTACTTGTGATTTGGTAGATTCAGGTAATATTTTATCTCCTACGATCAAACAAATAAGATAAAGCAAAAAACAGGTCAAAGGATCTAATGTGTCCCCATTTTTATTAGTAATGCATATAACACCCTAAACTATTTTTATTTCAAAGATAAATTATTATTGAAATGGTTTTTTTAACACACTAATTATTCAGGAGGATCTAAAAATTTGGGGTAAAAGTGTTTTTCGTTGATCTTACCATTTCACAGGTAGCAAAAAATGTTACCCATGTCATGTGCCTGTTTTGCCATATCTAACATTTCTTACCTTTGAGTCAACAAGCCAAATTTTCTTTCGAGATTCTTCCACCGTCAATTTTGTCTGCGAGTAGCACTTTTGAAGGTTAATATCATCGAATTAAGAAAGAATACATTAGTACAAAAATAATACAATATTTTCATTCATGACTACCTATTACTATAACAAAATTTTAGACCAAATTGTTAGGGTTCTTTTAATCAAAATAATATATTTTGACAAAAGAATGGTTTTAGGAACAATTTTAACAAAGCCATTTCAAAAATTCCTATACTATATCTAAATGAGAAAGACTAGACACAAGTAAAATAAACAATCACACTACAAATAAATGTTACTAATGTGACATCTAGTAATAAAAATAAGATGGTCCATTGCTTTGTTCTTACATTTCAAAGTAAAATTAGATCAATTGCTATCTATTAGACAACGTTTTCTTATTTGATCTAATATGTACCATTTCCCGATTGTGTCTCTGAAGGAGTTGGAAAATAGTATACTATACTCTTGACTAGGGGTTAAAAAAACAAGATTTGTTTTTTCACTTTTTATTTTCTTAAAAAAAGGTAAAGTATCCGTCTCTATCTAATAGTGTTTGAATTCTTGAACACTTAGAGAATATAATATTAAAGGAACTTCCCAAAACCAGTAGTTAAACTATCTATTGGTTATCCAATTAAAACTCAATCAATAGACAATACATTAGTAGTTGAAAGAAATCTAGGTGACCTAGCTATTAGTGTAGAGAAAAGTGTCACATTAATTGTAAATTGTAAAGCAAGACCAAGTATCATGGAGGAATTACCTTCTTCAATATCTCAAGCGAAATAAGCTCGGCTATTCCGGTACCGGCCTTTATAAAAAAAGAACAAACATGATGACTCAAACAAGCTAAATTATGTACACACCATATATACATATATATACATATATATATATATAGAGATATATATAGATAGATATAGATATATATAGATATATATAATATATATAATATATATATATATAGATATATATATAGATATAGATATATATATAGAGATATATATATATATATATATATATATATATATATAGATATATCTATATATATAGATATATATATATATATCTATATATATATATATATCTAGATATATATTATATATATATATAGTATTATATATATATATATGTATATATATATGTATATATATACATATATACATATATATATATATATATATATATATATATATATATATATATATATATATATATATATATATATATATATATATATATATATACACACACGTGTGTGTGTATAGATCTAAATATTATAAATTGGTTTAAGAAATATTTCATGCTAACCTCTCCGGCACCTAGAAATAGGAATGTATGATCAGCTAGAGTCCCACCGATCAATTTCAAAGCCGAAAGCAAACCTCCCAATACAACACATGCAGTGCCCTTAATCACATTAAAAGAGAGAGAAGTACGTACAATGCATGCTAAAAAGGTGAGAATACGACTCATCTACTTATGAATGGGTAGATCTCTAGCGGGTCAAATAAACACTATTCTGCAAAAGTGTATTTTTCAATATGTGAAACTTTTGGAATAAATTATTATGTTTTAGTCGAATTTATACACCTTATTTATCATTAAGAAAGGTTACGAAATTTTGGACAAAAAGAGATTCGAGTCTAACCCAACTGTGTTTATCTCAAGTCATAGCAAAGACTAGTAATTTTGAACCGTGATCCACCCTTTTCATTTTCCACTTCTAATTTAAAGGCAACTACCTGAATATCATCATTAAAAACAAGATGGCTTGTTCGGTATTTAACCAACAAATCAAAAGCATTGTGGTTGGCAAAATCTTCAAACTGAACAAATAAAATACCGTATTCAAGTTAAGACAAATTAGACCAAGAAATTGATCACAAACTATAAAGAAAACATGTTAAAGGACCTGTATGAGGACTTTTTCTCCATAGTTCGTCTTGACTGCAGTCATGAACTCATCTAACAGATCGTCATATTCCTAAATTGAAGGAAAATAACCACCTTTAAGACTTAATAACCAACTTTAACCGGGCTCCTCACTAAATAACTTGTGTTTACGTGAATACATCTCAAATAAGAAAAAATGAAAAAAACAATATATCTTCATTTAATGAAACCTCGCCAGTTGCTCTTTTTTGTTTTAGACCAATGTAGAATTCGTCGTTCAACAATGCCTCGTTTTTGGTGCCCACATCGATGGTTACTGGCAAACACTGCAACAAAATAATTGTGACCATAGTGAGCTCTTACTCCCTTTCAGGCCAATGGAGATAAGCAATTGTCTTGATGAGTAAGAGGATGTTTCAGTGCATTTAAAGTAAGTTGCTAACTACCATGACTTAAAGTCATGATAATTAGTTTTGAATTGGATAAGTGATTATGAACCTAGCTAATTTTTATACAATGGTATCATAAATTAAGAGAACTTACAACTGAAGGACGCACACCACCAAGTGCTGTATACAGAGAAAGTTTTCCAACCGGTATTCCCATTCCCTATGTTATTTTAATCATTGATGGTTATTGAACTTAAGAAGAGTAAAAACATACCGGTAAAGAAAAATAGAAATATTTTAGCAAAAACATCAAAAGTGCAAGTCGTAAAGCACCTGACAGCCAAGGTCACCAAGCCCCAATATGCGCTCACCATCAGTTACAACAATAACTTGGATGTTCTTCTCCGGCCAATTTTTCAGCACCTCACTAATCTTTCCCCTAATAGTTCAGTTAGAATGTAGCATTTTTATTATCATCATTATTAATGTTATTATTGTTATCATTATTATTATAGTTATTATTAATATTACTATTGTTACTACAAACACTTGCATCCATTTCATGATAATACAACTATATAGAAAAGCGTTTGCGTTTTCAAACTTTGTAAACTTAAACATACTTGTCTTTTAAGCTGATGTAAAGTCCCTGTGGACGTCGAAAAATGCTACCATACTTCTGGCAAGCTTCACCAACGACTGGCGTGTATACTACTGGGAGTAGCTCCTCAACGTTATCAATGAGAAGCTTGTAGAATAGCTTTTCATTCGTCTCCTGCCAATAAATGCACAGATTCATAATCAAATTAATACCTAAATGGACCTAAAAACCAAGTCCACGTATTTAAGGGGAGAGACGAATACCTGGAGATCCATCATGGCTATGTATCTATGCAATGGGACTTGGTATTGGCGAAGTATGTGCAAAGTTCTTTTTTCCTAATTACAATAATCAAAGAAATCAGAGTCAATGGAATATGTAAGAAAAACTCTCATCAAAACTGTTGTTTGGACTATTTTTGAAAAATAACAGATTGTGGCAATACGTTATTGTGATCTGAACATATGATTGTTTCCAAAATGGACGAACATCCGTAAAATCCGACTTTAAATGGGATATGTTGGTATGATAGTCCTCCAAAGTCAACAGATAAATTAAAGAAATAGAAGTGGGAATTAAAAAACTTACTTGAAGTTCTTGACTGAATACCGCGGGTGGCAAAAGCCCTCGCAAGTAATGAGCATCTCTTTCTATCTCGGTAAAAGCAAGTCCTTTGTTATGTTGCGGGCTGCGCAACAATGTGTGCCCACTGAAAGAGAAACATAATTGACATGGATTTTGTTACTCATTATGTTCAAGAAAGAGATAGATTTCAACATTCTGATTTCCAAAGTGGTAATTAGCCAACTTTTTCTTCATTTTTGTATTGTTTTAAGCGAGTTTCATGTTGCTAAGTACTTCAATAGAAGTTTAAACTCGACATGATCTTTTAAATAGTGATTGTTTTCCCTTTTGGTAACCATGTGAACGCGTCACAAGTAAACTCATAGGACCATAACCTTTTAGTTGATGGGATCTGGTGGACACTACTTGTGCTGGGTAGGTGGTCTAAAAGGGTTAGAATGTTGAAACCAGTGAAAGTTGGATTTGAATCTAAGACTAGCAAAAGGACTCATATTTTTATAACTTATCAGAAGTTGATCTATTAAATAGAAAAACTGTGTAACTAAGGAAGAAACCAAACATCCAAAACTGTTAGAGTGACCTCGCAACAGAGACGATCCAAGGAGTAAGTGGTTGATCACCATCGTCATCATCATCATTGACAGTGTTATTGTCATCTTCTTTACTTGCAGCCATCATTGACAAATTACTCTTTCTCTCTCCTCTATCCCCCAAAGCACCTAACAACTGAATTTTAAGAATCAGATGACCTCTACTACACAACACAACAACAAAAATAATACCCACAAACTAACAATGAAGAAACATAACCTTTATTTACATAACAAATCTTTAGTTACTTTAGTATACAGAGACTTGAGGCAGAAGGAATTTATGACCCAATAACTCGGGTAGGTAAATCATTTTTGAAACATGGATTCTTTTCATAACGGGTCTAAAAGTTAAGTGTTTATGTAACCATTTTAAAAGCTATGTGTTTTTATAACAATTTCAAAGATAAGTGTTTATATAATATTGGGAGCCTTCAATACAAACCATAAAAATCAAATAAGCACTTGTATGTAGTGCGATAAAGATAATCAGATCTGAATGCATAGCATTTTAAATAACTGGATGTTTATTGTTACCAATTGCTAAGAGAAAACGTAAGCAACCTTTGTCACTAATTGGGATGTGACAACAAAAATATGCCAACTTTATGACTTATTTGTTACAATATCCCAAAAGTTTATTTATTTCTATACACAAACTGAACTGTATATCAAATATTTCCGAGTCAAATCTTTAAAAAAATGTATCTGCATACGAGACAAGCTCAAGAACACAAAATAACAAAAAAACTACAAGAAAGATGAAACACACAAATCTATACCCAACACAATATTCATCAAAAGTGATTAATACCAATTCAGATTGGTTGTACAAAGGGAAATGTATGGCCTACGTTTTGTCTTCAAATTCAAGAATGTATTATTTAGCCATGAAAAAAATATCAGAGTTTTGAATTTTTGCGTACGTTTCAAGAAATGTATGACCTACCCACCAAGAAGGTTTTATCGAGATAAAACTATCGTCTGTCTAAAATTGTTTGAGTCGAGAGTGATGAAGAATAGTAAAATTGAAGCGTACCAGAGAATTGATTCTCTTGAAGGATGAGGATGCAGTGAGCATTAAGAACTACAAGATATATGAAAGAAAACTTTTTAGAAATGAAATTGTATGTTTGCAAGAACATTTACAGAGAGAAAGTAGGAGAATTTAGGCTTAATATATTAGGAGTTGAAGGGTTCTTCCATTTCTTTCTCCTCCTTTTCTGTTTGAAGAAAAGGTGGATTCGACCATATGTTATGTTACATAACCATCATTTTCTTCTTTTGCTCCTTGCCTTTTTGATTTACATTCTTAAATAATCCACACATTTTTAAGCATTGAATAAGAAAAATAAAAGGACTTAAACAAGTAAAAATATGTTTGCCACTTATCCTCAAGAAAGATCTCATTAGTGATTCATGAAACAATATGAAAAGAGTTTCATCCAACTACGTACCATCAATAGCTACATTTGTTCTACATAAAGGAGAGTCTTCCATCCATACTTGGTTTTATAGTTGGAGGGAGAGAAAATCAATTATGTTATTACATAGCCCTTTATGTAAAACTTGTTCCGTAACGGTCATCCCTATGTGTGTATGTACACTCACACACACACACATATATATATATATATATATATATATATATATATATATATATATATGTATATATATATATATAGATACATACGTATATATACGTGTGTGTATATATATATACATACGTATACATACGTGTATATATATATATATATATATATATATATATATATATATATGTATATATATATATATATACACACACACACAGATGAGGAGTTAATAATCCTCACGGGTTAAAATAAACCCACAAGGAATTCGGGTGTTGAATTCCAAAAAGTAATGAGGATTAAATAAAAAATGATTTTGGGTGTTAAATCCCAATAAAAAGAAAATATGTTTCAAAATAAAGTGGTGTACTTACTTAGCGAAAGCTAATAAAAAATATGTTTTAAATGTTTTCAGGAAAAGCACCAATAGATGGTTAAAGCTTTACGAACGTGACTGGATTGACGAAAAAACCTACTTTCGTTTAATATTTAACATAATACGTGTAGTAGAAAAAGTTTGTAAAACATTATTTTCCATGTAATACTTCTATATTTATTAAGAAATGACGTGTCACTACGAGTGACAAGTTTTGTTGTGAACTGGGACCTAAACTCTGATATAATTGGTGAAAGTGTTTAAAAAAAACTGGTGTGTTACAGTTATTTGTGAACCACCTAATGTGAATAAATCGTTTGTTCTTTTTGCAATTTAAGGTCACCGCGTAAAATATTTTCATCATTGTGTTACATGTATTTATCGTATTGGTTTACATTGTAGATCATTTTGTTTTATTTTGATTATATATATATATATATATATATATATATATATATATATATATATATATATATATATATATATATATATATATTAATCGTTTTATTTTACCATGTAGATTATTTTATATTATTTTATCATTTCTCAGATAAATATGTTGTTAATTTATAAATGTTTTTTAAATATTAGAAGTACACAATGGTGTTATTTTACCATTGTGTTTAGAACTCATCATTTTAGGAAAAACGTAATTGTGTTTAATATAACCCAATAATGAATAAAAAATTTTCTAAGAATAAAGGGTATCTACCAACTTTTTATTACCATTTGATCTCAAACATTGATTAGGCAATTTGATGATTAAATTACTTTTTATGTTTTTTAAATTAACTAGCATTCAGAAAATTTCTAAGAATAACTCAACCATACATACATGTATATATATGAACAAACAAGCAAATAAACATATCCAGCAAACCCCACTTATATAGTAGGTTATGGGGAGAGTAAGATGACGGTAAACCTAACACACACACACACACATATAGATGCATGATTTTGATAGTACCTCTAAAATCCAGCGAATGCAATTGTTAAGTTCTTCGTAAGGCATGGTGATGGTGGTTAGAGCGATGCTTATCTATCAAACGAAAATAGTATAATTGGTGATCTCAAATATGTTGTAGATTTCATGTTATATTCTACAAAGAATGGTAATGGAATATGGCAAAAGCCATAGAATAGCAATGGAAATGACTAAAGCCAAAGAATGGAGTGTAGAATAAGAATTAGTAGGATTCCTAGCCTAAACAATCTTTTCTTGAAAAAAGCAAAGAATAAAATGTCAAATGAGAACTACAATTCCTAGCCTAAACAATATTCTCACATTTCATATGTTTATATATATGAAACATATTAAATCTTTTATTTTCTAAATCCAAAACTTTATTAAGAAGATAATATTTTAAATTCATTATTTATTTATAAAATTTTAAATTTCAAATAAAATTAAGAAAATAAATTTATATGTGTATTGAACTTACACATATGCAATTCATGTGTAGGTTATATTACCTACACATAATCTAAACGTGTATACGTGACGTTTAATTTAAACATACTAAAATTTGTTGTAATGGTTTTCTTATGTCTATCATAAACATCTGCAACTAAAAACTTAAAAATAATAAATAAACCAGCAATAAAAATTAAATTGTTTAGGTTTGTTTTCGTTGTTTTCGTGATTTTCGCATAAACTTAGTGTTTTGAAATGATCTTTATCGTGTGTATACACACACACACACACACACATATATATATATATATATGTGTGTGTGTGTGTGTTGTGTGTGTGTGTGTAATATACGGTGAGCTTGATTTAGGAACACTAAATCACTACAAGAACGAATTAAAATTGCTTAATTTTTTTAATTAGTGGTTCATTTTTAAGTTTTAATTTCTACAAATAAAAGTGTAGTGTGTACAAAAACAATTAAAATATATAGTTTTCATAAATCTTTTTAACTTTTGAATGTTACATATGTAGATGTAGACTTGCACATATGCAGGTTGTTTAAATAATATTTTTTAGAAGTTTTCAAATTTCAAGATATAATTAATAAAATTTTCTTTTAAATTATTTTATTGCACTTCTTCCAAAAACTTTGTGCAACAAAAAACCATCCCATATATAAATACATAGTTACACACACACACACATATATATATATATATCACTATATATAATATATATATACTATATATACTATATATACACATTATATACTAAGTGGAAATGCCCGCGAGTTACGTCGGTACGGCTTTTACGCGATTTTTTGGGAATTCGATTTTAGTCGGTATCGGCTCGGTGCGTTATGACGTAATTACAAATTACAATATAATTATTGAAAAAATTGAATGAAAGAAAACAATTATGTAAGGCCCCGTTCCCGGAACGCTTACAGTTGGTCATTCATTGCACATAAAACATTTAATTACATTTGTCTCATAAAAGTATTGTAGCGGAAACATTCAAAAATGACATCTCATTTCATTATAAGCACTTTTGCCAAATAATACATCATTATCCGATTACAAAATACATGTTTGCATTATATCACAAAAGCTTTATAAATGGATGCCATCCCAAAAGAGCCGAGTAGCCTTGTCGTGCCATCCTCAGCAATCATTACCTGCCAACTGGAAAACATATAAAAAGTCAGCGTTGCTGAGTGAGTTCTAGTTTTATAATAAAACATACTTTACTTTCATTAAAACTATTCCTTTTCTCATGCGATCATTCAACATACGTATACACAGATAATGTCATTATTATCTTTCATCTCATTCGTTATCTTTCGCTCTTTTCATACGTTCATTCTTCCGAGTCTGTTGCGACAACAGAGTCGCTTACCTCAATAGCAATCTCAACGATCGCACGCTATCCGAGTCTGTTACAACCATAGGGTTGCTCACCTCATTTCCAATCTTAATGATAGCAAGCAATCCGAGTCTCTTGCAAAAACAAGGTTGCTCACCTCATGGCAACATCACGATAGCACATTACTCGAGTCTCTTACAACAACAAGGTTGCTCACCCCATGGGCAATCTCAATGATTGCACGTCATCCGAGCCTCTTGCAACACAAAGTCGCTCACCCCATATATGTGCTTGCAAGCCTTTCCATCGTTCATTCATCATTCATTAATGCATGCATTCTTACTTCATGTTCCCCTTTCATTATCTTTCACTTTACATTACATAATACTTCATTCATTCATTAACATGACATGCAAAGCCACAAGAAAGATAAGCATACATCATAATAAGGAACATATCATACACATTCATCATCATTATACAGGGCAACATCATACATACATAACATGCATAAACATGCAACATCGCCGTCATCATGCCCTACATACTCTCTAAGGCCATAACAGTCATCTTACATGCTCTTACGGGAAACTTTACGTCAAAACTTACATCTGCACTTTCCCCCGAAAGCCAGAAGTCGAACTACACCTTCCTTCGAGTGCAGCAGCCCTATTCGGGCGTATGGACACCCTTCAGTCGCATGGCCTCCATGCGACTGAACATCATGCGATTGGACTCATGCGGATGATCATCTATGCGAATGAACCCCCAGTCGTGCGTATGGACCTCATGCGGATGGAACTAGTGCGAACGGGCATCTATGCGACTCACATCATGCAAATGGACTCATGCGACTAAGCACCTATGCGACTGGACCCCCCAGTCGTGCGACTGAAAACTTAGTCGTGCGATTGAACCCTCAATCGTGCGAATGAATCCCAATCGTGCGAATGACCTTCAATCGCCTCTCAATCGGCCGTATGGCCTTCATTCGGTCGCATAGCCCTAGTTGATGCATAATGGAGTTTATCCCGAACCCAATCTGCCATTTTCGGCCTCCAAGCTCATCCAAACCCATTCTAAGCCTAATCAACCATCCTAGACCTTAGGAATGCATACCACAACACCATACAAGCGCACACAAGCTCAGAAACATACACGAAACGCATCACACACATCACACCCGAATGGGTCAAACACATACACACACAAAAACGGGTTTTTGATGCCTTCCAGCCCCAAAATCGGTTGAAAACAAGTAAAAGTGGGGTCCTAGAACTCACACAAAAGAGCACAACGACAAGGGCTTCGATTTGGCTTGCTACACAACGAGTTTGGCCACCCGAATCACCCGAACCGACCCTTTTTCCTCTTTTCTTCTTCTTTCTCTCTTCTCCTCTCTATATTGGTTGATTATTTGAGTGTGGGCGAGAGGGTAAGGGCTGCCCTCTCCCTTAAATACTCCCACTCACCCGTCTTTCTTTCGTTGGCGAGTTTGGTCCCTCGACTTTGTACTTTATTTCTTTTTCTTCCTTCGTCGGCTTCAAAATAATAAATATCCGGGCGTTACAAGTCCACCCCCCTTAAATAGGTTTCGTCCCCGAAACCTGTTATTCTTCAAACAAACGTGGATAATGTTGTCTCATTTCTTCCTCAGTCTCCCACGTTGACTCGGATCCCTTCCTGTGCTTCCACTGTACACGCACAAGAGGAACCACTTTATTCCTCAGCCTTTTCTCTTTCCGATCAATGATTGCCACTGGTTGCTCCACATAATTGAGCCGTTCGTCTACTTCGATATCCTCCTATGGAACAATCATATCTTCATCAGCTAAGCACTTCCTTAAATGAGATACATGGAATGTCGGGTGAATTCCACTTAACTCATCCGCTAACTCTAGTGTATAGGCCACCTCTCCTACTCGAGCAATGATTCGCAAAGGGCCTATATACCTTGGGCTCAATTTGCCCCGCTTTCGGAAGCGTATGATACCCTTCCAAGGTGAGACCTTCAACATAACCCGGTCACCCACTTGGAACTCAATCGGCCTGCGTCGTTTATCAGCATACGACTTCTGTCTGTCTTTGGCTGCCTTCATGAAGGCTTTAATCTTCTCAAGCTTCTCAGTCGTAGCTTCGATTACCTCGACGCTCCCCAATTCCTTTTGACCAATATCACCCCAACAAACGGGTGTTCTGCATCTCCTACTGTATAGCATCTCATATGGAGGCATACCAATGCTGGCATGATAGCTGTTGTTGTATGAGAATTCGGCTAACGGTAGGTGGTCATCCCAACTTCCACCAAAATCAATCACACATGCCCGAAGCATGTCTTCCAGTGTCTGAATGGTCCTTTCTGACTGACCATCAGTCTGGGGATGATAAGCCGTGCTAATATGTAACCTCGTCCCCATAGCGTCGTGGAATTTCTTCCAAAATTTGGATGTAAACCGAGTGTCGCGATCCGACACAATAGACACCGGCACACCATGACGAGTTACAATTTCCTTGATGAACAGATCAGCCAACCTCTCTGATGAGTATGTCTCGCGGATCGGTAGGAAGTGAGCACTCTTCGTCAACCGATCAACTATCACCCATATGGCATCATACCCCTTCGGGGTACGCGACAGCTTTGTAATGAAATCCATGGTGATGTGCTCCCACTTCCATTCCGGTATATCCAAAGGTTCAATCTTCCCATACGGCTTCTGATGCTCGGCCTTCACCTGTAAGCAAGTAAGGCACTTACTCACATACTCCACCACATCGCGCTTCATACCCGGCCACCAATAATCTTTCTTCATATCATGGTACATTTTCGTGGCACCAGGATGAATGGAGTACCGAGTCTTGTGAGCTTCATCCATTATCTTCACCCGTAGATCCCGAAAACGAGGAATCCACACACGACCAAATCGGGTTCTAACACCGAGTGTGTTTTCACCCAATTCCCCAACCAGACCTCTCATCCTTTCAGAGTTAAGATGATCTTCTTTCAATGCCTCATCTTGAAACTCTTTGACTTGCTTCATTACATCAGAGGTCATGATCAGTTGATATGCCTTCACTCGAATCGGCTCGGGTCTCTCTTTCCGGCTAAGGGCGTCAGCCACCACATTGGCCTTGCCCGGATGGTAGTGGATCTCACAATCATAATCCTTTATAAGTTCCAGCCACCGTCTCTGCCTCATGTTCAGATCCTTCTGCTCGAAGAAGTACTTCAGACTCTTGTGGTCAGTGAATATGGTGCACTTCGTCCCGTAAAGATAGTGCCTCCAAATCTTTAACGCAAAGACCACGACTGCTAGCTCCAAGTCATGAGTAGGATAATTAACCTCATGAACCTTCAACTGTCAGGATGCATAGGCTATAACCTTTCCTCTTTGCATTAACACGCACCCCAACCCCGAGTAGGAAGCATCAGAATAAACCACCAGATCTTCACTTCCATCGGGTAATGACAGAACAGGAGCTTGAGTCAATCTCGCCTTCAACTCCTCGAACACCTTCTCTTGAGCTTGACCCCATACGAACTTCACATCTTTTCCGGTCAACTTAGTTAGTGGAGAAGCAATCTTGGAGAAGTCTTGGATAAATCTTCTATAGTAGCCCGCCAGACCCAAGAAACTACGAATCTTGGATGGCGTCTTTGGTGACTTCCATTGCATAACCGCCTCCACTTTCGCCGGGTCCACCATAATCCCGTCGGGATTCACCACGTGACCCAAGAATTGAACCTCGCGCAACCAGAACGCGCACTTGGAGAATTTAGCATACAACTTCTCCCTTCTCAACGTCTCCAGAACTTCCCGAATGTGACCGGCATGCTCTGCCTCGCTCCTCGAGTAAATCAGGATATCATCAATAAACACAATCACTGATTTATCCAACATCGGCCGACACACTCGATTCATCAGATCCATAAAAGCAGCTGGCGCGTTGGTTAAACCAAAGGACATGACTAGAAACTCGTAGTGATCATAGCGCGTACGGAAAGCTGTTTTAGGGATATCTTGTTCCTTCACCTTCAACTGATGATAGCCAGATCGAAGATCTATCCTTGAAAACCAACTGGCACCCTGAAGCTGATCGAACAAATCATCTATCCTCGGTAAGGGGTATCGGTTCTTCACCGTCAACTTGTTCAGCTCGCGGTAGTCAATGCACATCCTCATACTACCGTCCTTCTTTACAAACAGGACCGGAGCACCCCAAGGAGAGATACTCGGTCTAATGAAACCCTTATCAAGCATCTCTTGTGTGACATCTCTTAATTTTGTTAACTGAGAAGTTAACTTCGTTAAATCTTAAAAGGGCTTTTTATGTCATTTTGAAACCTTGAGGATTTATTATGCTTAATAATTAATTTGGTGATTAACCAATTAATTAAATGGATAATAGAAATAATATTATTAATGCTTAAAACGTTTGATAAATATGTTTTTTTAATAATAAAACTAATACTTGTAATTATGCAAGTAACATCAACATTTGCTCTTTTTGTTTAAAAAAAATATATATAATAATAAAAAAAAAGTTAACAATCTATAATAATTGTTAAATATAATTTAAAAAAAAAAATAGAAATTAATGAAGGTTATACGTTAAAACTTAAGAGAGCTTTGATGTCATTTTATAAACTTTCAAATGAAAGCTTTTGACATGAAATAATAAAAACTTAAATTGAAGGGGGTTAAGGTGTAAATTATTTACAAATAAAACAAAACTTTAAAACGAAAGTGATAGAGTAATAAAAGATCAGGGACCAAATGTGTAATTTCCCAAACCAACCCCCCTATTTCCCCTCGTCGGATTTTCTTTCCGGTCTCACCTCCGGCCAAACTCCGGCGAACGTCAAACCACCTTTAACGCCTGTTTAATTTGCAATTAAATCGTTCCTACACCTTCGTGTACCGGTTTCGAACATAAAGACACTATTAAGTGAATTAATACGGTTGATTAAGGCTGCACACTTGAAACCGAAAATTTCAATCAAAGTGTGAGCTCGTTCGACTCGAAACAGATTAAGGCGAACCTTTATGATCGAGGGCAAACCATCAAAACAACACCCTTAAACAGTTTCAACCCCCAATTGCATCTGAAAAACACACATACTTTGAAGATCATCGACCTTGTACCCGTGACCTGCAACTCAACAGGGAACTATGTTGGGAGCTTTATTAAACCAAATTGATATGGGGCTTTCGATCGGAATAGTACCCTGAATCTGTACACAAAGTTAATTTGAGTATTAACGATGTTTGCATCTCAAACTATACCCAACTGTGGTCGCGACGTTTTCTTCTCATTTCATCATCGATTCGATCATGTTTCTGGTAATTACACACACCCATACACTCGATTTCACTGAGTGAACAAAAGCCCTAAGTTCGATTTCACTATCTTTATCGAATTGATGCTCAATCGAATTCATTTCAAACCTAGGGTTCATGAGAATTTGGGGGTTTTAGCAAGTATTGTTTAAAACATTTTAAAGAAAGAATCTGAACACACATGGGCTTTAGCCCGACTGGTAAATATCATCCCTCATAAGCATGAGGTCCCGGGTTCGAACCGGGCCTCTGCCACCTTTTTATTTATTTATGTATTTAATAGTTTCTTATATTTTCATTTATGCAGAAAATTATAGTTATGTTAATTAATCTAAATAAAATTATTGTGTTAATTAAAAACATTCTAGAAATTAAAGTTATTTTTTTTAAACTTATAATTCTTAAATTAAAGAACAAAGATACTATAAAACAATATTATTATTTTTTTTCTTTTTTTATATGTTGTAAACACATTATAACTCAAACTTGAATTATCCTAAACGTTTACATCTAAAATCATGATTGTTTTGTTTTTAAAAAAATGTATTTATTTAAATTTTTATATTTAAACTTTATTAGTTATTACAAAAGGTTTTTTTTAAATTAATTAAATATTTATTTATATATGGTTGGACTTAAAAATATTTATGAAAACTTAATTCTTTAAGAATTGAATTCATAATTACTAAAAGTATTTAAGAATAATATTATAAATCATATTTTAGCTAATTAATATTTTGTTATTAATCAAAATGTTATTTTCTTATTATTCTTAGATAATTAAAAAGACTTAATTGTATATTGAACCTCATAATCATTATATTTAATTTCATTTTTAAAATACTTAAATAATTCTTCTAATGGGTTTGAAATGAGAATAATTATTCTATAAATTTAGTTACTTGTCAAAACTCCTTAAAACTATCAAAACCCTAATCATTAATAGAACGTTAACCTTATTATTAACTTTAATCTTTATCTTGTAATATATATGTTAGGTGCTTGTAATGGATACTTTGGATTTATCATTTGGATCTTACTTTAATCTTTTACATCATCTTGTAATGCCTATATCCATGTGAGTATTTCTATACCCCTTTTTATTATTTTCACACTTTGGGGTGAAACATGTTAACTTATACTATTGCACTTGTAAACTTATTTGAGACTTGTAAACCTATGGCAATTCATCTTGTAAAGTTGTGGTTAGTTGAACTTTCGTGGTTACCATGTTATGGCGTTATATGTACAATCATTAACTATTGCTAGCCCAGCGAAGTCATAGATCTATGGGTAAGACAAGCCTGCTTGGTTGATCCAAGTACACTTAGCTGATCGTATATACTTTTAACGTTTGAGACTTGTAAAACTATTGTCAAGGTTTGATTGTTGCATTGTTCATAACATCCCTAATCACTTTATTCACTAACTTATGACTTGAATTGCCATCTTTTATATACTTATGTATTGAAAACTATGGATTGCTCACCAACATTTTTATGTTGACCTTTTATTTTTAACATGTTTCAGGAATACCCAAGTTTGTGATCTACTCTTTGAAGCTTGCACATCTAGGAATGGACTTAGATAAATAAATAAAATAAGAATCATTTGTACATTCTATGTTTTGTTTTATTCTTTATGAGACTTATGTATGTAATGTGACAATTGAAACTTATGTTTAAATTATATTTGAATCATTAATAGCGTTATGTGGCTGTGAACGATCTTAACTCTCACTCCTCGACGTTTCCGCCGTCAAGGTTGGGGTGTGACAGATTGGTATCAGAGCCCATAACTATAGGGATTTAGGTTATTAGAAATGGTGACCTAGACTATAGTTGCATGAACCTTATAGAAAGATCCTTATACCTTTGTGTTTACATGTTGTTTGCATGCTACATAATGCTATGCCTTTGTGCAACTTGATGCCTTAGCATAGGATTGCCTTATGTATGCTTAAACTTAGTTACTTGTCTCCCTAAACTTAACTTTGACTCTTTGACTCTCCCCGACAAACGAACTTCCTAAACCTATTCTTAACGACACGTGGAATCTACACTTATCATATGGGTTCAATTCCTTAGACTCTATGTCTAATCTATGAAAATCTCATCAAGGTTTTGATTTCATAAACCAAAGAAATTTGTGCGACACATAGACACCTGTATTCTGGATTTCCTGGCAAAAGGCCTTCGGGCTAAGGCAAGCATATCGTATAAATCTCATTGTGAGACCAGTTATGCTTACCTGGGGATTTCTGGGATGAGTGATAAACTATGGTCAACATACACAAATCTCTATGGCAAATGGGTCAATTCACCTTGACGTGTCAACGATTCCAAATGGTAATGCGTTACCAAATGGAACCATCCTCTTGGTATCTTAAAAATCTTTGATTCCTTGAACTGGTATCTCTTCATTCTTATCATACATAGTGTTCGTGTTAATATTGAACCTAACCGACATTTCAACTCTTACGTTTAAACACCGTTACACGTTGAGCGTTTCATGTGTCTATTGCTATACCTTGACCAACGTGTGCATGACTTTTAATATATCCAATGATATTGGGAATCTAAAACGAATGGTCTTCAAAACTTTAAACCGTTACTTATGGTTCTCAAGTCTTCTTAAGGATGTGCCCATAACTAAGAACATGCAATGCTATAGGTGGAATTTCTACATCTCGAGATATTTTGTCTAGGCAAAGTGTAAATGGTGATTTGACTCGATCATTGAATCCATTTACATGACTCGAAACCCTTGAGATGAGTGATCACTTATAAGTACACGTGTCTTCAATAAGGTTATGGTTGATCTCATATCTTGAGAAGTCCATGTATTCCTTTCGATTGTGAATCGAATGTTCACATCTCATTGTGGTGTTGAATAATTTCCTGCCCGTGATTTCGTCTTCTCGATTGAAACCATCCAAGATTTGAACACCACAACAACTTCTGTTATCTTGAACTTTGATCTTAAGCTTGTAAGCACGATTTTTCCTTTTGTTACATTGATGTAACTTGAAATTTTCCCGAATTTCTAATTGATATTATTTTCCTTTCGTCGTTAAGTCAAACTTCGTACCGTCTGCACCGTGAGAGATGCAAGTGTTTGCAAGTCAACCTATGACTAAGAACACCCGTATCTCCTAAATGATTCCAACTCATCAAAACAGGGGTGATTCCCTTACTTTGATGATTCTCTATTCGTTCGATAAATGGTTTCCAATTGTGTGTTTTATGAAATTTCATCCTCTGGATTAGGGTGATTTCCTTATCTTGAGGATTGACCTCAATTATTCTCATTGGAACTTGCATTTCACAAATGACATGATCTCACCAAAATAGGATTGAAACCCGTACTTTGGTGACAAATGTCAATCTTCGATTGTTTTCTTGCTACGAAATTCAATCATCAAGATAGGCGTGAATTCCATACCTTGATGACAATATCATCTTTATGAATTGTATTTGTACAAATGAGACGACTTCATCAAAGTAGGAGTGAATTCTGGATTTTGATGAAGAAGTTCATCTTGTTATATTTTGTTTTTGTAAAACTTCACCGTTAAGATAGGAGTGATTTCCCTTACCTTAATGGAGAGTTACCTTGTCTTATTTCTGTGGATCCTCAACAAGGAGTTGGGATCGAACTTTTTGGTCGGTGAGTTAGTGGTCATACCTTGGGAATACACCCTCAAGCTAGGAGTGAAAACCACACCTTGATGACTATTCTCATTTCTTGATCTCCAATTTACTAAGGTTTTAATCAAGTGACAAGAAACATGTAGTAACTTGAAGGGTGAACAAATGTTAGCGTTTGGACCTATCAAGCCAAAGCATGATTTCTGAACTCGAAAGGAGACCCGATCACTCTAGGTTGATTTTGATTCCGAGCTTGGAGCGTTTAAATTCTTAAAATGATTTCTTTCCCTTTATCATTATGTTTTGATTTGATCTAGATATATCGAACCATTTATTCCCTACATATCAACTTTCATTTTGAGATATCATCAACACGTGATTGTGTGATGGAAGTCTTCGTAAACAATCTTTCTACTAAATCAAGACATTATCAACTTGTGGTTATGTCTTTCTAGTCATACGAATGTTCTCGACTGTACTTATGGGTTCGATGAATTACGTATGCAATCTATATTTGGAAATTTGTTACCTTGCAAAACATGGTTACAAATGCATGTCTTATTGTTTGCGTTACTTTTTGAATCGCTTTTGAACCCTTAACCTTGGAAATCTTTAAAACACTATCTTGATTTCGATCAACGAGACTCGTTATTACTTATATTGTGACGTGGAGGTTCATAAACCTTCGTAATTTGTAGTCATGAATTTGGCTTAGAGGAAAAGACATAACTTGGTATGTGTCCAAGTGTCTTACCTTCTTATATGACAAAGCCTAACATTCGTGTTCCTATGAATCTCCTGCTTAACTTTTCATCGTTAAGTGCCTCTTATCTTAGATGCCATGATGACAAATGGTGCATTATAGACCGATTAACTAATTTCATATTGACTCATGTGGGTAACGAGTTGAGAAATTGGCTCGTATCTATCCCAAATAGTCGTATACCGTGGTAGGTCGTTAAAACATCGATCGTTATTTTGGATGACCGATTCATTTTTTTTGCTTTTAATAATGTTTCTAACCATCGTCGTGAACTCATTCCAAAATCTTCACATATCGTATTATTCTTAGACCGATGATTGGTCAAAGGAGAGATACATATTCACAAGATATGCGTTAAGATCGTTTCATATAGTGACGTTTGAGATTCTTAAATCCTGACGGTCAACCTTTCTTACCATTGTTAGTCTTTATTGATTTCTAGACATCATTATTCTGGAAGTTGTGACTTATAAATCCAAGGAACCACGGTAACTTGTCATCGTTTTCCAACGTTTCATCTCAATACGTCTCGCGTTTATTAAGTTAAGAATCTTGTAAGATTCCATAAAGTGAAGCGTTTCATCTGTAATCAAACGTTAAACACAGTTCGTTGTACACTTACCTTTCATTATAAATCATTTGTTCATCTAAGTTTGTTTTTAATTTCGGGACGAAATTCTTTTAAGTTGGGGAGACTGTGACATCTCTTAATTTTGTTAACTGAGAAGTTAACTTCGTTAAATCTTAAAAGGGCTTTTTATGTCATTTTGAAACCTTGAGGATTTATTATGCTTAATAATTAATTTGGTGATTAACCAATTAATTAAATGGATAATAGAAATAATATTATTAATGCTTAAAACGTTTGATAAATATGTTTTTTTAATAATAAAACTAATACTTGTAATTATGCAAGTAACATCAACATTTGCTCTTTTTGTTTAAAAAAAAATATATAATAATAAAAAAAAAAGTTAACAATCTATAATAATTGTTAAATATAATTTAAAAAAAAAATAATAGAAATTAATGAAGGTTATACGTTAAAACTTAAGAGAGCTTTGATGTCATTTTATAAACTTTCAAATGAAAGCTTTTGACATGAAATAATAAAAACTTAAATTGAAGGGGGTTAAAGTGTAAATTATTTACAAATAAAACAAAACTTTAAAACGAAAGTGATAGAGTAATAAAAGATCAGGGACCAAATGTGTAACTTCCCAAACCAACCCCCCCTATTTCCCCTCGTCGGATTTTCTTTCCGGCCTCACCTCCGGCCAAACTCCGGCGAACGTCAAACCACCTTTAACGCCTGTTTAAATTGCAATTAAATCGTTCCTACACCTTCGTGTACCGGTTTCGAACATAAAGACACTATTAAGTGAATTAATACGGTTGATTAAGGCTGCACACTTGAAACCGAAAATTTCAATCAAAGTGTGAGCTCGTTCGACTCGAAACAGATTAAGGAGAACCTTTATGATCGAGGGCAAACCATCAAAACAACACCCTTAAACAGTTTCAACCCCCAATTGCATCTGAAAAACACACATACTTTGAAGATCATCGACCTTGTACCCGTGACCTGCAACTCAACAGGGAACTATGTTGGGAGCTTTATTAAACCAAATTGATATGGGGCTTTCGATCGGAATAGTACCCTGAATCTGTACACAAAGTTAATTTGAGTATTAACGATGTTTGCATCTCAAATTATACCCAACTGTGGTCGCGACGTTTTCTTCTCATTTCATCATCGATTCGATCATGTTTCTGGTAATTACACACACCCATACACTCGATTTCACTGAGTGAACAAAAGCCCTAAGTTCGATTTCACTATCTTTATCGAATTGATGCTCAATCGAATTCATTTCAAACCTAGGGTTCATGAGAATTTGGGGGTTTTAGCAAGTATTGTTTAAAACATTTTAAAGAAAGAATCTGAACACACATGGGCTTTAGCCCGACTGGTAAATATCATCCCTCATAGGCATGAGGTCCCGGGTTCGAACCGGGCCTCTGCCACCTTTTTATTTATTTATGTATTTAATAGTTTCTTATATTTTCATTTATGCAGAAAATTATAGTTATGTTAATTAATCTAAATAAAATTATTGTGTTAATTAAAAACATTCTAGAAATTAAAGTTATTTTTTTTAAAACTTATAATTCTTAAATTAAAGAACAAAGATACTATAAAACAATATTATTATTTTTTTTTTTTTTTTATATGTTGTAAACACATTATAACTCAAACTTGAATTATCCTAAACGTTTACATCTAAAATCATGATTGTTTTGTTTTAAAAAAATGTATTTATTTAAATTTTTATATTTAAACTTTATTAGTTATTACAAAAGGTTTTCTTTTAAATTAATTAAATATTTATTTATATATGGTTGGACTTAAAAATATTTATGAAAACTTAATTCTTTAAAGAATTAAATTCATAATTACTAAAAGTATTTAAGAATAATATTATAAATCATATTTTAGCTAATTAATATTTTGTTATTAATCAAAATGTTATTTTCTTATTATTCTTAGATAATTAAAAAGACTTAATTGTATATTGAACCTCATAATCATTATATTTAATTTCATTTTTAAAATACTTAAATAATTCTTCTAATGGGTTTGAAATGAGAATAATTATTCTATAAATTTAGTTACTTGTCAAAACTCCTTAAAACTATCAAAACCCTAATCATTAATAGAACGTTAACCTTATTATTAACTTTAATCTTTATCTTGTAATATATATGTTAGGTGCTTGTAATGGATACTTTGGATTTATCATTTGGATCTTACTTTAATCTTTTACATCATCTTGTAATGCCTATATCCATGTGAGTATTTCATACCCCTTTTTCTTATTTTCACACTTTGGGGTGAAACATGTTAACTTATACTATTGCACTTGTAAACTTATTTGAGACTTGTAAACCTATGGCAATTCATCTTGTAAAGTTGTGGTTAGTTGAACTTTCGTGGTTACCATGTTATGGCGTTATATGTACAATCATTAACTATTGCTAGCCCAGCGAAGTCATAGATCTATGGGTAAGACAAGCCTGCTTGGTTGATCCAAGTACACTTAGCTGATCGTATATACTTTTAACGTTTGAGACTTGTAAAACTATTGTCAAGGTTTGATTGTTGCATTGTTCATAACATCCCTAATCACTTTATTCACTAACTTATGACTTGAATTGCCATCTTTTATATACTTATGTATTGAAAACTATGGATTGCTCACCAACATTTTTATGTTGACCTTTTATTTTTAACATGTTTCAGGAATACCCCAAGTTTGTGATCTACTCTTTGAAGCTTGCACATCTAGGAATGGACCTAGATAAATAAATAAAATAAGAATCATTTGTACATTCTATGTTTTGCTTTTATTCTTTATGAGACTTATGTATGTAATGTGACAATTGAAACTTATGTTTAAATTATATTTGAATCATTAATAGCGTTATGTGGCTGTGAACGATCTTAACTCTCACTCCTCGACGTTTCCGCCGTCAAGGTTGGGGTGTGACATCTTGCAACTGTTCCATCAATTCCTTCATTTACGTCGGAGCCAACCGATACGGTGCCTTGGCGACAGGTTGAGCACCCGGTATCAGATCAATCTGAAACTCGATCTCTCGGTCAGGTGGCACTCCTGATAAGTCTTATGGGAACACGTCTGGAAAGTCACACACAACCGGTACATCGGCTAGTTGTGGTGTTGGCGTATCCACATCCTTTACATAGGCCAAGTAGGCATTACATCCACGCCTCATACACTTTCCCGCCACCGCCATCGAAATCACCTTCGGAATCGTAGTAATCCGATCCCCATTAACCGTTACTGAACTACCGTCAGGCGCCAACAACCGAATCATCTTCTTGCGACACACAATGTTCGCCTCGAAGTCCGCTAACCAGTCCATCCCAAGAACCAAATCAAAACCACCTAAGGTCATCACGAACGGTCTAACAGGAAACTTATGACCCTCGAGTTCCACATCACAATTCTCTATCATCTCCGAAATCCTGGTAGACTTACCTATGGCAGTTTCTACATCAAAGGGTGCATCAACACGTCTACTACTAACAGGCAGCTTAGCACAGAAAGCAGCAGAAATAAAACTCTTACTAGCACCAGAATCAAATAACACAGAAGCTAAAGTTTGGTTCACCAGAAACGTACCGGACACGACATCAGGGTCCGTTCTAGCTTCCTCCTGTGTCATGGTGAATGCCTTGGCGCTCGCCCTCGGTCCTTCACCTCCTGTCTTCTTCTCCCCAGAGCTCTCAGCCCTCGGCCTCTTACAATCTTTGCTCATGTGACCCTCTTCACCACACTTAAAGCACCGGACCGTACGACAGTCCTTAGCCATGTGCCCCGCCTTTCCACACTTGAAGCACAAGTTCGACCCAAACCTGCACTCCCCGCTATGCTCCCGTCCACACTTGCCACACCTTCTCGACCCCGCACTTGACGTGACCACACGTCGGTCGTCCACCCGTGCCTTCTTATTACCCGTCGAGGCATCACCCTGACCAAACCTCTTCCTCTGCCAGTTTTGATCACCACCGCTCTTCTTGCCACCTTCAGTCACCACCACCGTCCTCTCATCATACAACCTTCCCGCCAAATCCACCGCCGACCTAAACGTGCTCGGCCGGGCAGCGATCATGTGCCTGCGAACATCCGCTGGCAAACCCTGTATATACCTCTTGATCTTTCGGGACAGAGGTGTCACCTGATCCGGCACCAGACGTGCCATCTCGTTGAATTTTGTGGTGTACTGTTGGTGAGTCATGGTTCCCGCCTCCAGTTGCAAGAACTCCCTTTCGACCTTGTCCATTTCTCGATGAGGACAAAACTCCTCAATCACCAACCTTTTCAGCTCAGACCATCTCATTCTTCCAATGGCCCTGCTACCCTCGGCTTGGACAATGTTGTCCCACCAACACAGAGCCGAATCCACGAAAGAGTGGGTAGCGAACTTCACCTTCTGGTCTTCACGGCATTCGCTGATATCCAGAACGGCCTCCATTTCCCTCACCCACCGGTGAGCAGCAGCAGCAGTGCCGTTTCCATCAAAAGTTGGGGGCTTGCATCTCATAAATGCCCCATAGTTACAGCCTCGTACCACTCCTTGCACGGGCTCATCTTCTTCCTCCTCCTCATTATCGGAGAAAATCGTTTCAAGCTCCGGTTGCTCCCCCGAGGCCCTATTTCTCTCCTTCCTTTCTCCTTCTTTCACAGCCTTGATGATTTCAGTCACCACAGATGGTAAGATTGTCTGCATGACCTGATATACTTCCTCAACCACAGCCTCCTTTACCGAGGCCCTCAAGTTTGCACTCTCATCCCCAGCCTCCGGATGAGGAGTCTCAGGTTCTTTAGGAACCTCTTTCTCAGCTCTAGGCCTTCCTCTTTTAGGTCGCGGTTTCGTATCAAGACCACCACGGCCTCCACCCCTAGAAGCTCTAGAAGATCTACCACCAGCCATTCTCTATCACACTGAAAGATTCAAACACCAACACGGTCATTTAAGGAAACAACTCAGTTTATGTCAAGTATAGTAAGTCCCTAATTACAGTGGCCAGTTGTGATTAGCCACTTACTTTACTCTTCATACCCCAAGTATTACCTGTCCTGAATACATCAGTATTTAAATCTACATACAACACATAACCACATACCATGCGCACATAAAACCGGTTAACTTTAAGAAAATACCTGATGGCACGCATCTACTCAGATTGGCATCCAATTCCCCATCCGTCCCATTTTCAGTTTAAGTTAAGGTTTATTTTGAAAATTTACCCATTTCACTTAAACTTTGGCTCTGATACCAACTTGTAAGGCCCCGTTCCCGGAACGCTTACAGTTGGTCATTCATTGCACATAAAACATTTAATTACATTTGTCTCATAAAAGTATTGCAACGGAAACATTCAAAAATGACATCTCATTTCATTATAAGCACTTTTGCCAAATAATACATCATTATCCGATTACAAAATACACGTTTGCATTATATCACAAAAGCTTTATAAATGGATGCCATCCCAAAAGAGCCGAGTAGCCTTGCCGTGCCATCCTCAGCAATCATTACCTGCCAACTGGAAAACATATAAAAAGTCAGCGTTGCTGAGTGAGTTCTAGTTTTATAATAAAACATACTTTACTTTCATTAAAACTATTCCTTTTCTCATGCGATCATTCAACATACGTATACACAGATAATGTCATTATTATCTTTCATCTCATTCGTTATCTTTCGCTCTTTTCATACGTTCATTCTTCGGAGTCTGTTGCGACAACAGAGTCGCTCACCTCAATAGCAATCTCAACGATCGCACGCTATCCGAGTCTGTTACAACCATAGGGTTGCTCACCTCATTGCCAATCTTAATGATAGCAAGCTATCCGAGTCTCTTGCAAAAACAAGGTTGCTCACCTCATGGCAACATCACGATAGCACATTACTCGAGTCTCTTACAACAACAAGGTTGCTCACCCCATGGGCAATCTCAATGATTGCACGTCATCCGAGTCTCTTGCAACACAAAGTCGCTCACCCCATATATGTGCTTGCAAGCCTTTCTATCGTTCATTCATCATTCATTAATGCATGCATTCTTACTTCATGTTCCCCTTTCATTATCTTTCACTTTAGATTACATAATACTTCATTCATTCATTAACATGACATGCAAAGCCATAAGAAAGATAAGCATACATCATAATAAGGAACATATCATACACATTCATCATCATTATATAGGGCAACATCATACATACATAACATGCATAAACATGCAACATCGCCGTCATCATGCCCTACATACTCTCTAAGGCCATAACAGTCATCTTACATGCTCTTACGGGAAACTTTACGTCAAAATTTACATCTGCACTTTCCCCCGAAAGCCAGAAGTCGAACTACACCTTCCTTCGAGTGCAGCAGCCCTATTCGGGCGTATGGACACCCTTCAGTCGCATGGCCTCCATGCGACTGAACATCATGCGATTGGACTCATGCGGATGATCATCTATGCGAATGAACCCCCAGTCGTGCGTATGGACCTCATGCAGATTGAACTAATGCGAACGGGCATCTATGCGACTCACATCATGCGAATGGACTCATGCGACTAAGCACCTATGCGACTGGACCCCCCCAGTCGTGCGACTGAAAACTTAGTCGTGCGATTGAACCCTCAATCGTGCGAATGAATCCCAATCGTGCGAATGACCTTTAATCGCCTCTCAATCGGCCGTATGGCCTTCATTCGGTCGCATAGCCCTAGCTGATGCAGAATGGAGTTCATCCCGAACCCAATCTGCCATTTTCGGCCTCCAAGCTCATCCAAACCCATTCTAAGCCTAAATCAACCATCCTAAACCTTAGGAATGCATACCACAACAACATACCAGCGCACACAAGCCCAGAAACATACACGAAACGCATCACACACATCACACCCAAATGGGTCAAACACATACACACACAAAAACGGGTTTTTGATGCCTTCCAGCCCCAAAATCGGTTGAAAACAAGTAAAAGTGGGGTGCTAGTGTCACACCCTCAAAATCCACGTGCGGGGTTTTACCGCGAGGCGTGTGAACAAACCAGGATCACAGTCAGTAGTTACATAGAACGACTCTATATGCCACAAGTAAATAAAACAACCAAAGATTTAGTTTGAAACAGTGCGGAAGCATTTTGAAAACATCCCAAACAACTAAAAGTATAAATATGGCAAAACATGTGCCAACCCAAAATAGTAAACCACAATCATTAAAATACTAATGTCTTGAAAACCGAGTCTTAGTATGCAAGTGAACCGTGGAGTGCTCCTAGAGGCAAGCAGCTTAATGACCTGAGAAAAGCATACTAAAATGTCAACACATAGGTTGGTGAGTTCAAGAGTTTGAGTTCAGTAAACATATAAACAGTTGTGATATATATAAGCAGTGTATTGTAATAGATAGCTAGTCTATTAACAGCAATATTAATACATAGTGATTTCGCAATTGAAGCTGACTGTGATAGTTGTTGCCTCCTGTCACGACTTACCATGTCGTGACAATGTTCAATAGGACAAATTGCACCCGGTTGACCTCGAGTCACACAGGTGGGGCTCATCAGACCCAGTAGTACTACCCAAGTTTCCCCGCTATTAAATATTAACAATTCGAAAGTGTGAGGACTTTTCCCATGATAATTAGCACTATATCAATATTATACACAACTTAAATATTAAAAGCGTTCGTAAAATACCAGTATGCTATCTCCCCCAAAAGAGATTAAATAAAGCGTGGGGCATGAACTCACCTGATGTATGCAAAGAGTACTTAGGGTTTATTTGAGAAACGAGTGGATAGCCAACCTTCAAAGGTTACCTAGATCATGCGAGTACATAAGTACGTGTAAATGAAAGACATGTGAAACCCTAAGCATACCAAAACCAAAGACTCAAGCTTTCAGAAAAGTAGACACGTTTAACCTAGTTGACCCGTTTGACCCGTTGGTGACATTATGAGTTACAATTCAAATAAAGCCAATGAGAACATATAACACACATGGTTAACATACAAATAGTATCATACACATGCTACATTATCCATACATAACACTTAAATCATAGCCATGCCCATAGCATTCAACATACACCATAATCATTACTCACCAAACCCAAACATGATATCCTAGCAACTAATCAACACCAACTTCATACATGATCACCAAAATCCAAATATCATCCATGATTATCCAAAACATCCCATACAACTAATTCAACATGATTCATCACCTTAGAATTCATCCATGATCATACTAACATGCTCCTAATATCCCAAACATGTTCATATCATCATACATCAAACTTTACACAAATAAAGTTTCCCTTTTGGGAAAGAACATCCCAAAATCTATCAAACATCCAAAGCATACATGAATTCAACATAATTATACCATCTCAAGCTCCATACAATATCTAGACATGATTAACATCACCTAAACACCATAATCTAACCATCTTCATAAACAAAAGTTTCTACTTTTGGCAAGCTATGAACCAACAACATGCATTCAAAGATTTCTAGCATTCATAACAACAATCTAGTATCTATTCATCATCATGAACACATCCATAACATCAATTCATCAATAATTCAACATTTCATGCATAAAGTTACTATTATTAGTAAGTTATGAACATCAACACCAAATCACCAATTTCTTGCAAGATTCATGATTTTCCTAACATTCATACACTTACTAATCATCTCACAATCATCAAACAATGATCATCCACACAAAATCATTCTAAAATTCGAACTAGGGTTTGTTTCATACACAAGATTCATGATCAATCCACTAAAAACATGTAATTCATACATAATCCACGTTAACTAACATGTAATCAACCTAACTAACATATAAACATCAACAATAGACATCAAATTCAACTCCATGAAGACTAATTTCGAAATTAGGGTTCGGCCCTAAGCAAAACTCACGAAAAACATGAAGAAATCTAACCTTAACACGCGTATTAACTTGCAATTGATGATTCCTACGAGTTGTGTGCCTTGTATTCGAATCAATTGATGTTGTAAAGCTTGTTCTTGGCTGATTTTCGCAAGGGAGAGGGGTGGGAGAGGATGTTCACGGCCGCAATGGGGGGATTAGGGTTGGGATTTGTTTTGTTTAGTTAAACTTTGCAAATTGACAACTTAGGCCCTTGTGTTTTGTATTTTATTAAAAAGGCACTCTTTTAAACACTTTTAAATGGTTTTTAACTACAATAATAAACATATAACTCATGGTAACAAATTATATGTTTTATCTTTACAAAACACCAACATACGGATTAATACACACGTTTCCACGTTACGCGATTAATTCACAATTAACATATAAAAACATGCAAACACATAAACATAATACAATAATCACATAATCAATTAGATTATCAATAATTTGACATTATTTAATATTATTAGGTCACCAACGTTAAACACAACTAGTGTGTGCTCACGACACGTGTATGCAAGACTTAACGAAACTAACGGAGTTTGGTAACGGAAATTTACCGGATGTCACATTATCCCCATGTTGAAAGAATTTTCGTCCCGAAAATTGCGTTACATGGTGAGAGTGTTCCATCACTGGTCTACTGCATTGGCACACAGAAATCGAAATCGAGTGAGTTTTGGATGAGTTGTCACATCATCCCCATGTTGAAAGAAATTTCGTCCCGAAATTTAAATCAATACCTTCGTCTGCAGACATCGTCTTCTCGAATAGATGAGGATACTTAAGCTTCATTTGATCTTCCCGTTCCATGTGAATTCCGGTCCACGTCGCGAATTCCAACGGATTTTGACAATAGGTATCTTGCTCTGCTTAAGTGTTTTCACCTCACGGTCCATCACCTCCACTGGTTCTTCAATAAAACGTAGTTGCTCATCCACTTGAACCTCCTCCAGTGGTACGACCATCGTTTCATCAGTTATGCATTTCTTCAAGTTTGATACATGAAATACATCATGGATTCCACTTAGCGAATCAGGTAGGGCTAGACGATAGGCCACTGGACCTATTCTTTCCACTATTTCAAATGGTCCAACGTACCTCGGGTTTAGCTTCCCTCGCTTGCCAAACCGAACCACGCCTTTCCATGGTGAAACTTTCAACAAAACCTTGTCACCAACCTGAAACTCTAAAGGTTTCCGTCTCTTATCAGCATAACTCTTTTGTCGGTCTCGCGCTGCTGCCATACGGTTCCGTATCTGTACGATCTTCTCGGTTGTCTCATGAATCAACTCGGGACCAGTCAGTTGACTATCGCCAATTTCCGCCCAACAAACAGGTGATCTACATTTTCTTCCATACAAAGCCTCGAAAGGTGCTGCTTGTATGCTAGTATGATAACTGTTGTTATAAGAAAATTCCACCAATGGCAGGTGAATTTCCCAGTTATTCCCGAAATCAATTACACAAGCACGTAGCATATCTTCCAACGTCTGTATGGTACGCTCACTCTGGCCATCCGTTTGCGGGTGATAAGCAGTACTCATATCTAATCGTGTTCCCAAAGATTTCTGCAATGATTGCCAGAAGTGTGACGTGAAACGAGCGTCACGATCAGAGATAATTGAGATCGGTACACCGTGTCTGGAAACGATCTCCTTGAGGTACAGGCGGGTTAACTTCTCCATCTTGTCAGTTTCCTTTATTGCAAGAAAATGAGCAGATTTTGTCAATCGATCCACAATAACCCATATTGTATCACAACCAGTACTAGTCCTGGGCAGCTTGGTAATAAAATCCATGGAGATTTGTTCCCACTTCCACATCGGTATCTCGGGTTGCTGCAATAGTCCGGATGGTTTTTGATACTCCACCTTTACCTTCGAGCAGGTCAAGCACTTGCTCACATACGTAGCCACATCCGCTTTCATATTAGGCCACCAATAGTGCGCCTTCAGATCATGATACATTTTATCAGATCCAGATGTATAGAATACTTAGATTTGTGTGCCTCACTCATAACCAGGTCTCTCAAATTTCCATAGGCAGGCACCCAAAGTCTATCCATGAAATACCGAATTCCATCTTCCTTCATCACCAGCTGTTTATCCATTCCTCTCAGCGACTCAGAACCAATATTTTCTGCTTTTAAAGCTTCTACCTGTGCCTCCTTAACTTGTTCAGGCAGTTGAGTACTGATAGTGAGCTGTAAGGCTCGCACCCGTCTGGGTTTAGCTGTTTCCTTCCGGCTTAAGGCATCAGCAACCACATTCGCCTTTCCCGGATGGTATTTAATAGCGCAATCATAGTCGTTTAGCAGCTCCACCCAATGTCGTTGCCTCATATTCAATTCCTTTTGCTTAAAGATATGTTGAAGACTCTTGTGATCGGTGTAGATAGTGCACTTGGTACCGTACAAGTAATGTCTCCAAATCTTTAAGGCAAAGACTACTGCACCCAACTCTAAGTCATGAGTAGTATAGTTCTTCTCATGAACTTTTAATTGTCTCGAGGCGTAAGCTATCACTTTGTCTCGCTGCATTAAGACACAACCCAAGCCTTGAATGGATGCATCACAATACACCACGAAGTCATCCGTCCCCTCTGGCAGTGCTAGTATCGGCGCGGTACATAGCTTCTGCTTTAACGATCGAAAAGCCGATTCTTGGCTTTCACCCCATTTGTATGTAGTCCTTTGTGAGTCAAAGCTGTGAGAGGTTGTGCGATCTTAGAGAATCCCTCTATGAATCGCCGATAGTAACCTGCTAATCCCAAGAATTGTCTTATTTCACTCGGCGTTTTAGGTGTGGTCCAATTCTGATCGCCTCAATTTTGGCAGGATCAACATGTATCCCTTTCTCATTAACAATATGACCTAAGAATTGTACTTCTCGTATCCAAAAGTCACACTTAGAGAATTTGGCGTACAGCTGTTCCCTTTTCAACAGCTCTAAAATCATTCGCAAATGCTCCTCATGGTCTTCCTTGGTCCTGGAATATATCAGTATATCATCGATGAACACAATGACAAACTGATCGAGGTAGGGTTTGCACACACGGTTCATGAGGTCCATGAACACAGCAGGTGCATTTGTCAACCCAAAAGGCATGACCAAGAACTCATAATGACCGTAGCGGGTACGAAACGCGGTTTTGGAAATGTCTTCTTCGCGGACTCTGAGTTGATGATAGCCAGATCTCAAGTCAATCTTCGAATAGTAACTTGATCCCTGGAGTTGGTCAAACAAGTCATCGATACGGGGTAGAGGGTATCGGTTCTTGACTGTTACTTTATTTAGCTCCCTATAGTCAATACACATCCGAAACGTGCCATCCTTCTTCTTAACAAACAGGACAGGGGCTCCCCAGGGTGATGTACTAGGGCGAATAAAACCCTTATCTAATAGCTCCTGGAGTTGTGACGACAACTCCTGTAGTTCGTTCGGTGCTAATCGATAAGGTGCTCTAGCAATCGGGGCTGCGCCGGGAGTTAGCTCAATTTGGAATTCCACTTGACGATGAGGTGGTAATCCAGGAAGATCCTCTGGAAACACCTCTGGAAAGTCGCGCACTATGGGAATATCCTCCATTCTTCTTTCCTTCGCCTGCTTATCAGTCACAAGTGCTAGAATAGCCACACGACCCTTTCGTAGTAACTTTTGGGCTTTCATGAACGAGATGATGCCTATCACAGCACCACTCCTATCACCTCGGACTGTCAGAATTGTGTCATCAACAGGAATTCGTATGATCTTTTCATGACATATAACTTCTGCTTGCTTGCTAGAAAGCCAATCCATGCCTATCACAACATCAAAACTCCCCAGAGTAACAGGCATAAGATCTATAACGAAAGTATGACCAGCAACTCTATCTTACAGTCTTTAAGGATATGAGTTACGTGAATCTGTTTACCGTCAGCCAACTCTACGGTGTATTTAGATTCTAGGGCGGAGGGTATATCACTTAAAAGACTACAGAATTTTAAGGACACGAAACTCCTATCAGCTCCAGTATCAATAGTACTGTAGCAAAGCAACCATTAATAGAGAATCTACCAGTAACAGTTGTAGGATCATTTAGAGCCTCACCTGAGCCAATGACGAAGGCTCTCCCTTTTGCTCCATCCTTATTACCGCCATTACCGTTGCCATTTCCACCGTTGTTGTTACCATTGTTGTTGTTGTTATTGTTGTTGTTGTTATGTCCATTTCCATTGTTGCCATTTCCATTTCTCCTTAATTGTGGGCAATTTCGCTTGTAGTGCCCCTCTTTCCCACATTCAAAACAACCTTTAGGAGTTTCCTGGGGTTGTTGTGTCCTCCTAACCAGCTCACCACGGCAATCCTTCGCGGCGTGTCCAATTTTACCACAACGCTGACATTTGAAGCTATCACATCGTCCCACGTGATGATAGTTGCACCGGTTGCACTTCGGGTGTCTTCCACCATAACCACTGGGTCCTTGATTAGTTGCAGTCGTTTGGTTGAAGTTACGATTGTTGTCGAACCTCCGTTGTTGTTGGACCGGTTGTTGTTGCTGCTGAGGTTGAGGTTGACCGCCAGAAGATGATGATGCTTTGGTGTTACTACTACCATCCCACTTTCTTTTGTTATCGGGCACGCTTGCCACGGCGCCCCGCTTGGGTAGACGACCCTGTTCCACGGCTTGGTCAGTTAGCTTATGGGCTAACTGAATGGCTTGCTGTATGGTGGCTGGATTAGAAGCAGTTACCATACTCTGTATTTCGGGTACAAGTCCCCGTATGTAGTGCTCGATCCTCTTGTGCATCTCATTTACCATTCCCGGGCATAATGTTGCTAGCTCGTGAGTTCTAGTGGTGTAAGCCTCGATTTCTGAGCCCTGCATTTTCAGTTGCCAGAACTCTATCTCCAACTTTTGCACCTCATTGCGAGGACAGTACTCCTCGGTCATCATGGTTTTGAACTCGGCCCACGGCAGTCCATTAGCCAATGCTTGCCCCAACATCTGAACTTGGGCATTCCACCAGGATAAGGCGGCACCCTCCAGGGTCCCGGTGGCATATTTCACCTGATCAGCAGGTGGACAGTTGCACTTGGAGAATACGGACTCCGTCTTCTCGAACCAGCGTACTAGTCCCACAGCACCTTCAGTACCGCTGTAGGTATGGGGCTTACAGTCCATGAAGGACTTATACGTACATGCTGGTGGTCCTGCTTTAACACAACAATTATTGATCAGACAACCTATACGGTTATGCAAGATATTCGGTTTAATTTTTCAATCATTGTTTACCTGCTGGCTGTCCCGCTTGGGCAGCAGCCACCGCTGCCTGGATCAGGGCAGTTAACTCAGCAGGGGTCATATTAACGGCACCAGCGCCATGATCTCCGGCGCCATGGTCTCCGGCGCCACGTCCACGACCGCGCCCACGAACACGTCCACGACCACGTCCACGTGCGTCCATTGTTCACTTTACATCCACAAATACAATAATGAGTAACATCAAACACATTTATCTCATTGAAGTACAGTAAACAATAAAGGAATAATAAATCATCACAACCACAACATTCATAACAAAAATAATAACCAAAGTAAATAAATTGCAAATAAGTCACAATGTATTCATCAATGTCAAAATTTAAGTTTGTCGTTCATGTGGGAAACAACCCTTCCCACATAGGTTTCAAAGAAAACACTAGGTAGTCCAAGTCATGTAAGAAAATCAATCGACAATATCAGATCCATCACTCTCATCCTCCTCCTCTTCAGGTTCCTCCTCCTCAGGTTCCTCCTCCTCCTCAGGTTCTTCCTCCTCAGGTTCCTCTGCAGGAGCAGGAGCCATAGCAATCTGGAGTGCTGCTAGCTGTGCCTCCAAAGCAGCAATCCTATCATCAACCACAGCATCCCTCTGCTCGCGAGTAGCCACGCGTCCACTGAGGGCTACGATCCCGTCCCTCATTTGGTAGCACCCGTCTAGGGTCTCTCCATGACGCCCATCAAGTTCATCCATCTTATGCCTTAGGTTGTACACCTCAGTCTGTAGTGTACAAACGTCGCTAATGAGTCGCCTGACTCGATGCTGTTCTGTATCTAATGCTGCCACCAATGCAGCAATCAACTGCTCGTTGGACTGCACCGTCCGGGGTAGTGAAGGCACTGCCTGATCAGAGCTACCTCTCGTTCTGGGTCTCGGCTCGGGCATGCGTTCCCTATACATGAGGTGGTTGACAAACCTAGGATAAAAGCTCCAGTCCCTTGGGGGGTCACGCTTCATCAACGCGAAAGGTTGATCCCAGTCAAACTCCCCTCGAGGATAATCAAAACGAGGCCAGTCGAGTCCATCATCAGGTACAGGTGCAGGAGGTGGGGACTCAGATCGCGCAGGGGATGCAGGTCGTTTTCCAGAAGCTCTTGATGACGATGCCATGCTGCAGATAGTGTGACGTGTATGCCAATGAGTATACAGTAGATGAAAATAAAGTACAGGTAACTAACTAACTGTGTGCGGTTATAGTCTAGTGTGTATGCAACCTAGTTCCCTATAACCAATGGCTCTGATACCAATCTGTCACACCCTCAAAATCCACGTGCGGGGTTTTACCGCGAGGCGTGTGAACAAACCAGGATCACAGTCAGTAGTTACATAGAACGACTCTATATGCCACAAGTAAATAAAACAACCAAAGATTTAGTTTGAAACAGTGTGGAAGCATTTTGAAAACAACCCAATCAACTAAAAGTATAAATATGGCAAAACATGTGCCAACCCAAAATAGTAAACCACAATCATTAAAATACTAATGTCTTGAAAACCGAGTCTTAGTATGCAAGTGAACCGTGGAGTGCTCCTAGAGGCAAGCAGCTTAATGACCTGAGAAAAGCATACTAAAATGTCAACACATAGGTTGGTGAGTTCAAGAGTTTGAGTTCAGTAAACATATAAACAGTTGTGATATATATAAGCAGTGTATTGTAATAGATAGCTAGTCTATTAACAGCAATATTAATACATAGTGATTTCGCAATTGAAGCTGACTGTGATAGTTGTTGCCTCCTGTCACGACTTACCATGTCGTGACAATGTTCAATAGGACAAATTGCACCCGGTTGACCTCGAGTCACACAGGTGGGGCTCGTCAGACCCAGTAGTACTACCCAAGTTTCCCCGCTATTAAATATTAACAATTCGAAAGTGTGAGGACTTTTCCCATGATAATTAGCACTATATAAATATTATACACAACTTAAATATTAAAAGCGTTCGTAAAATACCAGTATGCTATCTCCCCCAAAAGAGATTAAATAAAGCGTGGGGCATGAACTCACCTGATGTATGCAAAGAGTACTTAGGGTTTATTTGAGAAACGAGTGGCTAGCCAACCTTCAAAGGTTACCTAGATCATGCGAGTACATAAGTACGTGTAAATGAAAGACATGTGAAACCCTAAGCATACCAAAACCAAAGACTCAAGCTTTCAGAAAAGTAGACACGTTTAACCTAGTTGACCCGTTTGACCCGTTGGTGACATTATGAGTTACAATTCAAATAAAGCCAATGAGAACATATAACACACATGGTTAACATACAAATAGTATCATACACATGCTACATTATCCATACATAACACTTAAATCATAGCCATGCCCATAGCATTCAACATACACCATAATCATTACTCACCAAACCCAAACATGATATCCTAGCAACTAATCAACACCAACTTCATACATGATCACCAAAATCCAAATATCATCCATGATTATCCAAAACATCCCATACAACTAATTCAACATGATTCATCACCTTAGAATTCATCCATGATCATACTAACATGCTCCTAATATCCCAAACATGTTCATATCATCATACATCAAACTTTACACAAATAAAGTTTCCCTTTTGGGAAAGAACATCCCAAAATCTATCAAACATCCAAAGCATACATGAATTCAACATAATTATACCATCTCAAGCTCCATACAATATCTAGACATGATTAACATCACCTAAACACCATAATCTAACCATCTTCATAAACAAAAGTTTCTACTTTTGGCAAGCTATGAACCAACAACATGCATTCAAAGATTTCTAGCATTCATAACAACAATCTAGTATCTATTCATCATCATGAACACATCCATAACATCAATTCATCAATAATTCAACATTTCATGCAAATAAAGTTACTATTATTAGTAAGTTATGAACATCAACACCAAATCACCAATTTCTTGCAAGATTCATGATTTCCTAACATTCATACACTTACTAATCATCTCACAATCATCAAACAATGATCATCCACACAAAATCATTCTAAAATTCGAACTAGGGTTTGTTTCATACACAAGATTCATGATCAATCCACTAAAAACATGTAATTCATACATAATCCACGTTAACTAACATGTAATCAACCTAACTAACATATAAACATCAACAATAGACATCAAATTCGACTCCATGAAGACTAATTTCGAAATTAGGGTTCGGCCCTAAGCAAAACTCACGAAAAACATGAAGAAATCTAACCTTAACACGCGTATTAACTTGCAATTGATGATTCCTACGAGTTGTGTGCCTTGTATTCGAATCAATTGATGTTGTAAAGCTTGTTCTTGGCTGATTTTCGCAAGGGAGAGAGATGGGAGAGGATGTTCACGGCCGCAATGGGGGGATTAGGGTTGGGATTTGTTTTGTTTAGTTAAACTTTGCAAATTGACAACTTAGGCCCTTGTGTTTTGTATTTTATTAAAAAGGCACTCTTTTAAACACTTTTAAATGGTTTTTAACTACAATAATAAACATATAACTCATGGTAACAAATTATATGTTTTATCTTTACAAAACACCAACATACGGATTAATACACACGTTTCCACGTTACGCGATTAATTCACAATTAACATATAAAAACATGCAAACACATAAACATAATACAATAATCACATAATCAATTAGATTATCAATAATTTGACATTATTTAATATTATTAGGTCACCAACGTTAAACGACAACTAGTGTGTGCTCACGACACGTGTATGCAAGACTTAACGAAACTAACGGAGTTTGGTAACGGAAATTTACCGGATGTCACACCTAGAACTCACCCAAACGAGCACAACGACAAGGGCTTCGATTTGGCTTGCTACACAACGAGTTTGGCCACCCGAATCACCCGAACCGACCCTTTTTCCTCTTTTCTTCTTCTTTCTCTCTTCTCCTCTCTATATTGGCTGATTATTTGAGTGTGGGGGAGAGGGTAAGGGCTGCCCTCTCCCTTAAATACTCCCACTCACCCGTCTTTCTTTCGTTGGCGAGTTTGGTCCCTCGACTTTGTACTTTATTTCTTTTTCTTCCTTCGTCGGCTTCAATATAATAAATATCCGGGTGTTACAAATTACTTATATTACAAAAGTCTTTAATACAACTGTAGTACCACAACACTATTAGTGTAAATGACGGGTGGTATTTGTGGTCGACAATCGCTTATTACCTAGATTTTATGGGGGATTCGTTTTAACTATAAGTTTAAATGTCAAATTATATTTTTGTAAATAAAATAAAATTTAGTGAAATGAATTAAGTAAAATCATATTATTAAATAATATATTAATAATATAATAATTAGAAGAAGTTAATTAAATGGGGCAAAAGTGGAACTATTGCATAAAACACTTGTACTATATGCTTAAAATGTTGTATAGGTGTCTTACAATTTGAATGAAATTACCATCTTATCCTTCTAAGATGTATTATATAATAGTATAGATATAGATATATACATATATATAGGCACATATCCATACACACATATATAAACACACACATATATATACATAATATCTATACTAAAGGAAGATTCAAAGAAGGGTTTAGGGTTTAGGAACTAGAGGGAAACACCAAAAAAGAAGAAACTAGAGAATCAATGTAATCTTTTGAGATAATATAATCCTTTTTATGAAACATATAGATAATTCAACCTCAAGAGTGAATGTCTTCCTAAGTGAGGATTTGATTATTATCTAAACTGAATAAAGGATTTGATTATTATCTAAACTGAATATTTTAATGTGAAGAATAAAAAATTTAAGACAAACAAAAATGGAAAAATCAACCAACAAGATTAAATAACTAGAAAAACATTCTAAAAAAGACTTACGCTGTAATTTTTGAAATAACATGTAAAATGGGACCCATAAAATGATATAAACTGATCCTGTGTTTAGAGATGTTTGACCAGGGTGTGATAACAATTCCATCGTTTCATGTGTTTAGAGATGTTTGACCAAAATTGATCCAACAACCAATTAGTGACATGTTAAGTGAAACTATATATGCTTATGGATAATAAAATTGTTATTCATGAGTTATGCTTAATACATTCACATAACTTTCGATGTGAATTCTAATCTCTAGGAAGTTTCCATTCCAGATAAGGCCTACCATACTACAAATACGAATCTACGTACCAATCAAGTTGCACATTTCATGCCATCAAATAACCAATTACTTCAAGTTTCTCTATGTGACAACTATCTATGCCACTATCATGAAACTTAGTGCCATATAAGGCTTAGACAACTCGACACATGCTATATGCAGTAGACTTACAACTTCACATACTAATCATGTCAATCCTACTAAGTAAGGACCTCTCCCTAACATGTTTAGCCTTCAAATTATAGGGTTAGACCAAATAAAGTTTGTACTTTAACAAGTTGCGCAAGTACACACGAATAAAACATTATTTCATCATGTAATCTTGTTAACCAACTTTATTTGAACCATAACGACCAAACATCATCAACTAGCAGGCGTTAAGACTCAAACAACTCTTTATCACATGTTCTCAAAGTTAAAGTTCCCTTTAATGGGAAGTTGTGATCTAGCATATGAATCCTACAACATCTAATGGAGTAAACACATTTAATTATCTCAAATATTTATTCTGATATGACCCTAACCTCCCATGCACATCCAAATTACCATATCCCACAAGCTATATCTACAAAGTTTCCTCATTAGGAGATTGTAGCATAAACAATCCAAATTTCACAAACCAAACAACAATCCATCAACGATACGATTAATCTAACCTATATTAATCATATTAAACCAACAAACATCACTAGAACTCAATATCTAAGATTCTTGGAAATTAAAGTTTCCTCTTAGCATGTTATGAACAACACATCAAAACACAAAATTCTTGCATCATTCACGTAAACAAACATGAATAACATCAATTATGATCAACAACAACACTTACTTTCATCAATTTTATGTATTAGTATCGATTGAATGAACTAAATTTTATTATAAAACTCGTAGAAGAAATGATTTTTCTTATAAAATCAATTACCCAAATAGCGGAGATAATCAGACCAGATGCTTCCCAATGCATTGTAGTGATTTATTGTAGCAAAATCAAGAGAGAATATGTGTGTGAGTGATCCGAAAATCGCAAGGGGGGAGGGGGATGGGGGCGACGGTCGAAGGTGGGGGTTTAAGGGATTAGGGTTTGTTATATTATTTTTTTAAACCTTTCTTAAAACCTTTTAATTACTTTATTTGCAATAAATCCTCTTAAGAATTATTGTTAATTTCTTTTTTTAATTTAAGTTTCATAAACCATACATTTAATCCACTTAGATACATTTACAATTTCATGTTCTTGACTAATAACAAAAAAATCTTGTAACTATACGATAACACACAAATTAACAAAATAAACATGTAACACATCATTTTCACATAATCACTATTAAACCATATGATATTATTTAAATGAATATTATTTATTTGTTACGTCACCAACATTCAAGGAAAGACTTATGCGTGACCACATGACGTGTAGGAATGACTCAGGTGATATAATGAAGGTTCGTTAATGGAGTTAACATGAGAATGTCGGATGTCCTAGCTACATATCAAACATGGTTTTTGATCTTATCATGGAAGTATTTATATCGTTAATAAAGGTTAATCGATGTTTGTAGAGGAACTCGCAATGGTTAAGACAAAAAAATGAAGGGGTTGTTTGGTAATTTACTATATATATATATATATATATATATATATATATATATATATATATATATATATATATATATATATATATATATATATATATATATATATATAACTAAAATTTGTATAACGTTAATTTTATGAGAATTAATGTGTCACACCCCAAACTTGGGGTGCGACCTGTTATATCGTAGTACCATCCAAATACATCGGAAGACTTACGATCAAGACTACAAAAACTAGACTGAATTAAAACTTACTACATTTTCACAAATCCCTGCATTTCATGCATGCAAAATTACAAAATATAAATGATTTATGCTACACAGGAAAGTTTAATCCAGTCACTATCTTCAACGTGAAGATCTTCTTTATTCACAACCGCTAAGTCTAGTTGACCTAGTTGATGCCTCCCAACACCACCTGCTCTGGTGTCACGAGCTAAAATATGCCAACAACAACGTTGTTGGTGAGTCACAACCAAAGACTATAAAAAGTTAGGCAATATAACCAGGCGTGCAACTAAATTGTTTGTCAAATCGATTCTCTCCTACACCATCACAATTAGTGTAGTGCTCGTCAACGTATATGTCATCTCTGGTTTTACAAACATGAGAGTGGGTAGGCTAAAGGCGCTTTGGCCGACCGAATCCCGATGCTCACAACATTCAAGTATCATAGGGAACTTTCACTCTGAACAATCCTAAAGGATTTCAGCCAAGTGATCGGTAACTTAGTCCAAAGTTTGTCCTTACACAAAACCTAAGAACGTGGCCTTCCTAACTAGATGGATCCAACTAAGCATACATATGTCCCGAGATAAGAACACACATCACTTTATGTAACGACCTGCTATCATGAACGGTGCCTCTTCACGCACACACCTTCCACACACCTTAATCATTTGCATATGACTAACAATGACGCACATTGGACACACATAGTCATGGCATGCTATTCCATAGGAGACATTTTTTACTTGCAACCGCACACACATCAAAACGTTTCATCAAAATTTTTAACTAACTTGGATACACCCTTAAAACCAATTTAAAAAAGAGGGATAGTTATAGTCACAGTGATAACTCGATGGTGTTTGTACAATAGTCAGCGAGCGTCATGAGCGTATTATGCCACACCCCGAGAATCGCAGCGGAAGGTCACGAAACGTGGTGATAACGGAAGTTGGAGTTTATCCGACTATTACAGTCAAACGTGATTAATAATACTGACGGTTATGTAAAAACCGTACATTTAACGTTCTAAACAAAGTCATGACATTAATTTATCAGTAAAAAGTCATATAACTCGAAATTTGATACAATATATATATATTGTCTTTTATTCATAAATCTAATAATACTTAAAGACATTTGAAACGTTTGACCCTCCAAAGACTTAGTTCGGAAATTTCACATAGAGTTTACCTATAACCCTGAAAAGCATGAAGGGTAATAAAGTCAACATAAAGTTGGTGAGCGATCGGGGTTTTCAATCTTATAAACAATCATTTTCAAAAATATTATGATGAAACGAGATATAATATACTCAACATAGACTAGCTAGGTACTATGATTTATTTAGGTCATAAGTCCATAATCAAACCAAGAAACACGTCCTTGCCCCACAACAATCCAAACATATAAATTCCCTCGCAACAACTTGACCAGTGCGACTGGTCGCGAGAGAGGGCCATTCTAACCCGATAGATCTACCAATATAGTTTGTGGCCTCCTCGAGGTTAATGATTATAGGGGGATTTAGGGGCTCAATAGTATACATCTATACCACTGACCCAACTTATACCATCATAACATATATTAATCCATTTTGCCCATCATATACATTGAAATATAATTTCTCATGCTTTTCCCCCAAAATAGTTAAAATATATACAATATTTAAAATGGGGCCGAATGACTCACCTTGAGTGCGATTAATGAAAAGAAACCAACGTGCTAGACTTCCGATTAAATAAACCCTAATTATATGCATAGTGGTCAATATATGATGATTTATGCTTACGAGAATGCTTTTCAACCACTTATTTAGTTGTTTTAAAATAAAACATTTTTATCATTTTTTTTAAAATGTATACTTTTGTAAATTTTTCCAGTAAAATTTATCATTTTCCTTAGGAGATATATACACTTTTAAATTATAACTAATATCTAATCCTTGTCATATTCTAGATACCTTATATTATTACTATTCTACTCGCGAATCTTGTGTTTATAACTTATATTTAACTAGTGATTTTCTCATCTAAGTGTCCTATGTTATAAGATTATAATTTTCCAGACTTATATATATGTTTTTTAGTCTTTATTCAAAGTTCAATTAATAATTTCGTAAAATAATGAACTTTTATTCAAAATCTCTTATTTCACTTTTATGAAATAATTCACTTATAGTTATTAAGATTATTTAATTACTAAAACATATATTATTTTTATAAAACATAAAACCCGTTAATTTAAAGTTGTTGTCTAATATATATATATATATATATATATATATATATATATATATATATATATATATATATATATATATATATATATTCATACAAATTTTATTAGTCATGAATTGTCCAAAATATATTTTATTCTTAGTTTCATATGGATATATATTTTTATAAGGTCTTGGAGTCTCAATTGTTATCTTTGTCGAGTTCTTTGGTCATAGAGTCCTTTTGGTCTTATACTTGATCTTAATCATGATTTCTAGTCCCAAAATTATTAATCAACTTTTATCTAGTGAAGTCTTTTAACATGTCCAAGTATCAACCTTTTATTTTTATCATTTTAACTTAGTCATTCTTTATCATCATTTTCTTAGTAATGTCACCCAATGTCTTCAACTTAGTTATTATCCTAAGTCACAATACTAACAATAATCCTTCATCCAATAATGTTACCTAATGTTTCTAACAAGGCCATAATCCATCAATCTTCCAACTTTTATGTTCATACATACATACATACATACATACGCGACATATATATACATATATACATTCTTACCATCTTAATCTCCCAAGTAACATGATATTATCAAGCTAAAATCATTACCAATACATTTTTCAGATTCACATAATCATTTAAAGAACCATTTTATATCAAACATCATCAAAACAACCATTTCATATAATTTTTAAATGGGTGAACTAGGGTTCATCAAGATCTTCATCTTGATCACCCATGCATGAACAAAAATAAACAATCTAATCAAGAATACCTTTAGTAACAATAGATTGGACTTTACACACAGTGTTAGCACGATCTTGACTCTCGATAAACACTTCGGGTTCTAATCTAAGGTTTAACTTGATTGTATTGTGAGAGGAGTGAAAGTTTCCAAAGGTGATGGTAAGATTGTGGTGACCGAGAGAGAAGGGGGGGAGTTGTTGGTTGCGGGTGGTGATGGTGTTCGAGGTGGCGACGGTGGTCGATGGTGTAGGTGATAGCGACGGTGGTCGATGGTGTAGGTGATTGCAGGACCGGTGAAGGGTGGTCACTTACAACAAAACAACACAACAACACAAAGAGGAGATTAACCAAACTTAATCAAACAGTAAACTGGATTAACCACAATAATGATACTAAGAACACAAGTAATGAGTAAGAGACAGAACAAGAGAACACAAGAGATTGGGTTTCAAGGATGCAGTATATTGCTTTCTCAAGTTCTATTACAAGTGTTACAAAACATAAAGAAAGATACTAGAACATGGAATACTTATACTACAACCTACAGCCGACTATACTTTGAAAGCCAGATGGATACAATTGACTAGACACAAACAAAATCAATTGTAGAATCAAAAGACATATCTGCCTTTTGACTTGTGACTATGACATGCCATAGCTCACATCCTAATATATTACATAAAGGATAAAAGTACATAAAGTAGAAAGCATGGACTCAAGACCTCAATGTACAGTTACCAAAAGCATGGACCTTTCAGCAACTCATGTAAGTTGGTGACTTTACAGAGTTGCAGCGGAAAGGTAGTCCAGCTTTATGGTAAAGTACACCAGATAAAGGCATATCCTTAAAAGTCTTTGGAAGAAATCTGTCTTCACTATTTGGCTTCGGAAGACTTTGTCTCTGAAGCTTCGGAAGACTTCACTTTTGGCTTCGGAGGATATTGGTCTTGGCTTTGGAAGATATTACATTTAGAATATTTCTAGTGTATGGTGTAAAACTTCCGAAGCAATTCTACTTCAGTTCTTTAATGCATTGCTTGCAAAGAGACTTTGGATGTTTTTGGTTGCATCAGACTTATAGGAATCCTTACAAACTCCCCCTAGGCTGATGCTACCAAAACATTTAGAAGATCTTCAGATGTTAGTAGTCTTCAGCATAATGATGACCATACCCTTCTTCATTAGATGGTCAGGATCATTCAGACTCTCATAGTATCTTCTCATTTCAAAGAGATCATGCAGAGGTAAGTTGATTATGTCTTGCCATGTATAGACATTCTCAACACCTTGATCTCTGATTACATGCCATCTTTCTAGATTAGTAAAGAAGGTCCAGGATAAGATGGGTGTCTCAGCTGCAAGAGGAGCCACTTGTATTGGAGTTGATTGGGCTGCCTCTTCATGCACTTTTTCAGGTTGATCTGATTCAGCCTGAGGTGTAGAGGTAGATGATTTAGGCTTCTTCTTCTTAGACTTTGGTTTAGAAGCCATCCTCTTCTTCCTCTTAGAGGACTTTAACTGAGAAGACTAGTCTGCAGCACCTTGTTGATCATCCTTGTCTTTCTCAATTAGGTGTTCCTCCCTCACAGGTTCAGAAGGAGAAGGAGTTTGACCCTGCTGTGGATCAGAAGATGAAGCTTGCTGAGGCTCAGCAGGAGGTCCGGGTTGTGTTGTCTTAGGTTGTTCAACCTTAACCTCCACTTCAGGTGGGACTTGACTTGGAAGAGAGTGTAAGTCAATCAGCTCTCCACTCTTGATCTTCTGCTTGATTACCCTGATATGCTCATCCATTATGGATAGAGACATAGGGCCAAGTCTCCTTCCGGAGAATCCATACAGCTTCAAGAAGCTCATCATCCTTTGTCTGTCAGCAGACTTCTTCATACTCTTTTGGATGATGGCTCTTGACTTTGCAGCCTCTTCCCTCATCTTTCTCTTTGTAGCTTTTTGTTGTTTGAGCACTTGAAGTTCAAACTATTTGAGATACTCAAACTCAATGTACTCAAAGGACAAGGGAAGAAGTGCAGATGCCTGGTAGAGACCTGTGGCACTCAGGTAGTTGATCATGTTTTGTCTGTCTGTTTCTTTGTTTACCTGAGGTTCTTGTGTTGAAGCCATAGTCTCTTGCACAAGGCTTTCCTGAACTGGTGAGAGAGTAGGAGCATGCTTGTAGAGTCTTTTCTGTCTCTTTTACTCTTTGAATTAGAGAAGTAACCTTGCATCCTCTTTTTCTTTCATCTCTCTTGACACTTTCATGTCAGCCAGTTCATTCAGTTGCTCTAAGGGGAGAGAAATAATCTCATCTATGTCATAATTCGTGGTCTGCAGGTAAGTAATCCTGACTGCCCTCAACTCATCATCTTGAGTATTTGGTCTGGGGGCAGCCTTGATTGTAGCTTGCATAAAACCTGAAGACCCAGAGGAACTTTCTCCCCTTAGCTTCCTCTTCCTCTCTCTCTCCTCCTCCTTAATTTCCTCAGGAGTCAAAATCCTTTTCCATTTGTCACCCACAGACCTTTGTGACTCAGGGTAGATAGAGGTTTGGCCTTCATTGCTTGGTGTAGCATCCATGCTCTGGCCAGAGAGAGGTTGTGAGACACCTTCACCAGCAGGTGTTTCACTGAGGGAATGAATTTCTGAAGCAGTTGTTGGTGTGACAGGGCTCTCAGGCTCTATCACTGGGCCTTCAGCCAAGGTTTTTCCTTTGAAGCTAATCTCAGGGTCTGCCTCAACATCCAGTTGACCAATGACATTACCTGATTGCCTTTGTCTCCTTCTTAGGCTGAACTCTCCAGTAATTCTGTCTTGAATTCTGAGTGCCAACCTGTCAGCTTGTCTTGATTTGCTTGGATTGACAAGTGGCATGTTGACCAGATCAAGACCTTCATAGTAGTTCAAGGTTTGAAAATCAAATACTTCTTGTTGCCCTTGAACTCTGTGAAGAATAAGGGCTCTTCTATCAGCATCATACCTCCACCCAATAATGTAGTTTGAAGTTCCTTAAGGTGGGATGACATAGCCCTTGGTATACCTTCCTCAAAGAGACTCTTGATGATAGGGTCTATAGAGTCCACATTAATTTGAACTTGAGGAAGTTGCTGAGTATGCATAATTGCAAGTGAGCTCTGAAGAGCTCCCAGGTTCTGTGTTTGTGATGACTTTCTCCCCCTTTTTGGTAGCATCACCCTCTTGAATAGGTGAGCTAGAGGTTAGGTCAACCACATTCACAGGTTCTTGTGTTCCTGGTTGAACTCTTCTTAAAGGTCTCCCAGCTAGTTTTTCCCTGAGATAAGATATCTCAAGTTGCTGATCATTGACCCTGTTATGAAGGGTAGTCACCTGAGATTCAAGGTGACTAACCTTAAAGACTAAATAGGAGCATGTTTTTGACAGTTTTTGCACCTTTAGTCTCAGATTCCCCTCTTCTTCATCAGAAGAATCATTGGGGGATGAGATGATTGGACCAAAGTCCTCTCTCTTACCACTAGCTTTAGGTTCTTGGCTGCTGGTTTTCCTCTGCTCATTGACATTCTCAGTTGAGATGTCAATGGGCTGAGTTGCCATGGTTGAGGTCTTAATAATGTAATCACTTGCAAAGGTGAGAGCCTCTTCCATATGGATATCCTGAACAGGTTCAAAAGTATCCACCTCAGTTATAGGTGACTAATGTGGGCTAGACTGAGGAGACTTAGAAGTACTCATCTCTCTTTGAGTAGGGGAAGAGAAGAGAGACTCATGGTACTCACCGAAACCTAAGTCTTCATCAGTATAGAATGAAAGGTTGGGAATGGGTTGATTTAGATCTAAAGGCTGGGGATGGTAACTGTCCCCTGAAGGTTGTTCACTTGAGTGTTGAGACTCAGAGTGAAGGCTTAAGGCTGTTGGGCTTGTGAGCTCATCAGGGTGAGCATAAGGAACCTCAGCCCTGATAGTTGAAGAGATGGGAGTGGTTTGCTCCTCAGGGGAAGTGGGAGCTCTAGTGTCCACTTCCTCCTGTAAAGGTGAGTATATGTGGACCTGCATAGACACAATAGCTTGAGCAGGGGTTCGTTTGGATTTTCTTTGGTAGGTGAGGGTTACTTGAGGCCTTTTTAGTGGTAGAGAGGTAGAAGGTGTGGGTTCAACACTAGCTTGTGTTGCTAGGTTGTCACCTTGAGCAATGAGCTCTAACATTTTGGGGACACGGGCTGTTTCTACCCCTGAGAAGCCTACAGTTGGCTTCTTCATGATTTTAAAGATGTCGGGCTTCATCTGTCCCAATTTAAGAATATTATTTGTTTCCCTCAACTGTGAGCCCAGTTCACAGTTGAGAATGTGTTGAACATATCTAGGAAACATATAATACTATAAGGAGTCCAAGTTAGCAAGCAAATTGGTATAGACAAATTGAGAGTACCTGAACTTGACCCCTTGAACCATTCCATGCACTATGAAGGAGAGATCCTCAGGAATCTGGTCCCACCCTCCATGCTTGTTTGACAAGCTGTGGATAACCACATGGAGTAGGTATTTCCACTGGGATGAGACCTTCCATTTCCTGAAGGTCTTTACAGAGAAATCTCCCTCATAGCCCATCTGCTCAAAGGAATGATTGACAGCTTCCTTTGGGAAGGACAACTCACCTTCTTCATCATCCAGCTGCAAATGAGTGTTGATGATGGCTGGAGTGATGAAGATTGTCCTCCTTTGCACTGTGGCAAACAGTGCCTTCTCCCCATCCATGATGACCTCTTGGCAGGTCTTCCAAAATTCAAGCAGATGATCCTCATAGAGAGTAGGATCAATGGTTAGGGATGTGAAGTAATTTGATAAAGCTAAGAACTGGCAAATCTCTAAGAAACTTTCATCTTTCTCAGAGCTTAACGGAGCAACCTGGTTGTGTTGCCTGTGAAGTTGCATGGAGAAATCTGGGATGTTTCTGCGGTTAAGGTTGGCCATTTGAGAAGCTTAAGGATGAAGAAAGGTGAAAAGCAAAGGCGGTTTGGGAATTAGGTTTGAGGAATAGTAGAATTGAAGAAGATAGTGAGGGAGAGGGGGAACCGTTGGGTATTTATATGAAAAGGATTTGAACCAAAGTTAATGAAAGAGGATAAACTTTGAAATCCGAATGTCGGTCCCACCTCTGAAAAAGTAGTTTGCTTTTGCTCAAAAAGTAGTTTTCTTGGAATTCGAAAAGCTTCCGAAGGTAAATTATCTTCGGAAGTTTTAATGAAAAAGCTTCCGAAGCTAAAATGACTTCGGAAGATTTTCCTGAGAATCTTGGAAATTTTGCTTCGGAAGAGAAATAAACACTTAAATGCTTTGTATATAAAACAACAAAGCTTCCGAGAGTTAATTTTGCTTCGGAAGGAAAAAGTCCTTAAAAACAAATAAGTGTCTGAGACAAATATTTAAGCTTCGGAAGGTAGATTGAAACTTCTTTCGAAGGTAAAATTTCTTGAACAGTTATTTATTTTGAAGACATGATTTGCTTCCGAAGGTAAAATATATCTTTCGAAGGATCAGAAAATTTTCAAGAATCTAAGGAAAGTCTTCAAAAAGGATTTGATATGAGCTTATGAAAGTGATGAACTAGACAACTTAGGACACACATATTTTAAGAAATACTTAGAATTAGTTTTAAGAAAAGATGTACTCAAAGTTGATCATCCCAATAGCTGATATTAGATACTTAAATCTCTGTTCATCAAAAGCTTTTGTAAACACATCAGCATATTGTTCATCTGTATGAACTTTGACTAGTTTAATTAATCCCTTTTCATAGTTATCTCTTATTAAATAATACCTGATATTGATGTGTTTGGTCCTTGAGTGCTGCACAAGGTTCTCGGTGATAGAGATAGCACTATTGTTGTCTATGTGGATAGGAGTCTCCTTGAAGTTAAATCCATAGTCCAGCATCTGATTTTGAATCCAAAGCACTTGAGCACAGCAACTTGCAGCAGTAATGTATTCAGCCTCAGCAGTTGATGCAGACACACAGGATTGTTTCTTGCATTGCCATGAGACAACCCTTCCACCAAGGAATTGACATCCCCCAGATGTAGACTTTGCAGTCATGTTACAACCACCATAATCACTATCTGTATAAGCATACAGATTGAAGTCAGGATTCTTTGGATACCATAAGCCAAGTGTTGAAGCACTTTTGAGGTATCTTAAAATCCTTTTGACAGTGATGAGGTGAGACATCTTAGGGTTGGCTTGATATCTTGCACAAATACATGTAGCAAACATGATATCAGGCCTGCTAGCTGTAAGATACATAAGAGACCCAATCATAGTCCTGTATAAGTGTTCATCTACACACTCCCCCTCAAGATTAGGTCCAAGGGAGTGGTTTCTGGCTATGGGTGTCTTAGCAATCTTACAATCAGTCATGTTGAACCTCTTGAGTATGTCCTGAACATACTTTGACTGACTTATGAAGATGCCATCTTCAACTTGCTTCATTTGAATTCCCAGAAAGAAATTGAGTTCTCCCATTACACTCATTTCAAATCTGTCTTTCATCAGCTTCTCAAAGTCTTTACAGAGCTTTGGATTAGTTGAACCAAAGATGATGTCATCTACATACACTTGAACTATCATTTCCCTGTCCTTTGATGAAGAGAGTTTCATCTATAGTACCTCTCCTCTATCCATGTTTACAAAGATACTCAGACAATGTTTCATACCACTTCCTGGGTGCCCGATGCAGCCCATAAAGAGCTTTGTCAAGCTTGCAGACATAATCAGGATGATCAGGGTCTACAAAACCAGGTGGCTGTTTGACATACACCTCTTCATCAATCACTCCATACAGAAAAGCACAATTCACATCAAGTTGAAAGACCTTGAAGTTCTTGGATGCAGCAAATGCCAGGAATATCCTAACAACTTCTAATCTTGCTACAGGAGCAAAGACACCAGTGTAGTCAATCCCTTCTTCTTTTGTGTATCCTTGAACAACTAGTCTAGCCTTGTTCTTGATGATAATGCCTCTATCGTCCTTCTTATTCCTAAACACCCATTTGGTTCCAATGGTAGTCTTCCCATGAGGAAGAGGACAAAGGTTCCAAACTTTTTGCCTTTTGAATTGAAGCAACTCTTGTTGCATAGCTTCAACCCAACTTCCATCCTTTAGAGCCTCATCAACTTTCTTTGGCTCTATTTGGGATAAGAAACAAGAGTGAAGACAAACATTTGCTTCATGGGTTTGTCCTATTGTTCTTACCCCTGTGACAACATCTCCAATGATGTTTGTGGTGGGGTGAGACTTGTGGATCCTAAGCTGAGGGATCACAGCAAGTTGCCGAGAAAGATCCAAATTTGAGAAATTTAGATCTGGCATAGATGATTCACCCTCCACATCACCACACTTATCAAGATTGTCTTGATCCAAAGAGTGTGTGACATCATTGATGTTGTCATCTATGGTGTGGTTATTAGCATCAAGAAATTCCTGATCACTTTCACCATCACCATTGTTGTCTTCAGCAATTGAGGTATCTTTATCTGGTTGTGGAGCCTCTGAGCTGGAATTTGAAGGCACCCCAGATGTATCAGCTGAATTTGTCATTGTAGTGCTGATAGAAACCTCATTTGCTGAAGTAGTTCCAACTGGAGCTGAAGATGTATGAGTTGAAGGTCCTCTTAGCTCAAATCTTGGATCAGGATCACCTGTATTTAAATTTTCTACAGATCCTGAAACATTCTCACAAGATTTGTTAAAACAGTTGGTAACTAAATCAAGATCAAATAGCCAATCAGGACCAGAACCAGCCACACAGGGTGTGTGTTCATTGAAAGTCACATTGGCTGACTCCTCAACAATTCTAGTTCTGAGATTGTATACTCTATAAGCCTTAGCTTGGGAAGAGTATCCAATGAAGTGTCCATCATCTGATTTCTTAGCAAACTTGGCAATTTGATCTTTGGTATTCAAGATGGTGCAAGGACATCCAAATGACCTGAGAAAACCAATGAAGGGTTTTCTCTTGTGCCAAAGTTCATAAGGAGTCTTACCATGTGTCTTAACTACTAATACTCTGTTTTGCACATAGCAAGCAGTATTTACTGCCTCTGCCCAGAAGGTGATGGGCAGTTTAGAGTCAGACAACATAGTTCTTGCAGCTTCAATTAGTGTCCTGTTTCTCCTCTCAGCAACACCATTTTGCTGAGGAGTCCTGGGAGCACTATATTGTCTTGTAATACCTTTTTCATCACAAAATGTATCAAGGATTTGATTCTTGAATTCAGTCCTTGATCACATCTTATGGTTTTGACCTTGTGATCACTTTGATTCTCAATTTTTAAGATGAAATTCTTCAGAATCTCAGAGGTCTCATCCTTAGTTTTAAGAAAGAAAACCCAAGTGAATCTTGTAAAATTATCTATGATCACCAAACAATAAGAGGTCCTTCCTAGACTCATTACACTAGTGGGGCCAAAGAGATCCATATGTAATAAGTGTAAGGGAGTAGTGATAGAGTTCCTTTCCTTAGGCTTGTGAGATACCTTATGTTGCTTCCCTTTAAGGCATGCAACACAATGATCATCACTTGTAAACTCTTTCTTTGGCATTCCAGTTACCAAATCATGTTTAATTAGTTTATTCATGTTCTTAAAGTTTACATGGCACATTCTTTTATGCCATAGGAAAGACTCATCACTATTGGCTTTAGACAGAAAGCATGAAACTTCTCCAGAGGGAGATGTTTCTTGCAAATCCATCTTGTACATGTTCCCTTTCCCGGGGGCTCTGAGCAGGATGTGCTCATGAGGAATGACCACTCCAGGCTTGAGAACAATGCACTCATGCTCAGCAAAGAGCATGTTATGACTCTGATCATAAAATTGGGATACACCTCAGAAGATTGTACTCAAGCTCCTTGGCAAAGTTTACCTTTTCAATGCTGAGCTTACCATTTGTGACCTTGCCCCTTCTAGAAATATAACCACCTTCATCTCCTCCAAAAGCAACTGGTCCTCCATTAATTCTCTCAAAGTTATGGAGTAGTGACCTATTGCCTGTCATGTGCCTGGAACATCCACTATCAATGATCCAGACATTCTTGTTTGTCTTGAGCTGTTCCTGCACAAAGAAAATGATTAATTACATTTGGAAACCCAAGACTTACTTGTCTTGGGCTCACTAAGTATAATAGAAGGTAATGCAACAGTAATAGATCCTATGGTTGTGCTAGGAGGATCTTAAGCTGTTGTTGATGGAGAAACTTCAGTCACTTGGTCTTTCTTAGACTTCCACACCACCTTTGGAGTCTTGGACTTGACCTTCAAAACTTCGGAAGCTTTTGGGACTTTGGAAGTTTTGATGACTGAACCTTCGGAAGATTCTGCAGTCACTACAGCAGACTTCAGTGCTTCGGAAGAATTCCTTTCTTCCGAGACCAACTTCTCTTCCGAAGGTAATTTTCCATTTGCCTTTTTCTTTGATTTGGAGCTTCCGAAGGAAACAGACTTTCCTTCCGAAGCTTGAATCTTCTTGAAACTCTTTGAAGTCTTTGTCTTGGTCATATGGACAGTACTTTTAGGATTGTATGGACAATCCTTAGCAATGTGAGAGGTACTTTCACACATGACACACAACTTTTTCTTCTTCACAAGAGTCTCCTTATGAGAGCAAGACTGTCTTTGGTCACATCCCTTCTCCACCTTCATCTTTGCAGATGCTGAGACAATTCTTATGGGCTGGGAACTGTTCTTGGAGTTTGATGGTCCAGGCTGTGCAGCAGTGGTACATAGCAGATTAGTCTTCTTCTTGGTACTGAGATGATTTGAGCAAGAACCAGAACTCTTAGCTGGAGAGTTTTGGTTGATGTCTTCAGTCTTTACTACTTCAAATCCTGCAGAGATAAAAACTTGTTTCTGCTTAGAGTCAAAAGTAGTCTTGATCTCTTGAGCCTTCTTTGCTTTTCTTTTGCTCTTCCTGATCAAGTTCTTTCTCATTGACTTGGTCATCACAGTAATTTTCTTCTCCTAAGAAGGATAGTGGCCCTTCTTAGAATCCTTCTCTTCACTCTTCTCAGAGGAATTCTTCACTATCTCTTCTTCATCCTATTCACTTATAGGATCTATGAGAGGAAGCTCATCTTCACAAGTTCCACACCTAGGAGATCTTACAGACAAGATTGTGTGTGGAGGAGCTATCTCATTGGATCCCAATCCCTGTCTATTTTGATAACACACTTTGTTGTGCAGGGATGAGGATATCATGTTCTTGAAGGTCTCTTCTTCAAGAACACTCTTTTCTACCCTGGCTTTGCTGATCACAAGCTCAGCATGGCACTCAGTCAGCTTGGTTATGAGATCTTTGATTTGAGTCCTAAAATCTGTATGCTCATGTTTTAGAACTGAAATGGTTTTCTCTAAGTCCTCTATCTTTAGTTTATAATCATTTTCAGACTTTCTAAAATCAGATTTTAAAATGTTTAAGGACTCAAGATCAGATCTCATCTCCAAGTTGTAGGACCTGTATCTATTAACTTTAGCAATGCATTCAGGAGTACAGAGATGTTCCAATACATTGGCTTCATCATGATCTGCCATTAGTGCTTGGTTTGGAGAAAGCTCCAGTCAAAGCCTCCTTCTTCAACAGCAACAATAGTTGTTGCTTTGGCTTCTCATTCTGAGGGGCTTTGTCAGTGTAGTTTGGTCTGGTTTGTGCTTGGCCACCATTTGTTTTAGGTGCCTTACACTCTCTAGCAAAGTGGCCCATCAAGTTACAGTTGTAACACTTGACTTTGCTTTTATCCAACCCAAACTTTCCACTGGTTGCATTGCTTGGAAACCTCCTTCCAGTTCTCTTGTAGAACTTCTTGGCTCTATGAGTGAGAAGAGCCATCTGCTGGACTATTTCCATATATTCCAGATCATCTGGATGGATACAATCCAGGTCTTCAAAAGTGAAAAGAGAGTTGCCATAACTTTCATCAGAAGACACAAAGGCTTGAGAAGAGCTTGTCTCTTGGAATGGGCTTCCTTGAGTGTAGTTCTCCCTGGGTGTCTCTAGGAAGGTGATGAAAGGACCTTTTGGTGAATTGTCAGGGTAGCATATGAGATGATGTTGGGGTTCTATGCTATCCCTTTCAACCACATGCAGGGCTGAACCCAATTGATTGTTGGAGTTGCCAGATGAACCTTGCATGTTCATCTCCATCTGGTAGCCACTGAGAATCCCATATAACTCTATCAGAGTAAGAGTTTTGAGATTTTCAGTCCTCTTGATCACCACACAATAGTGTGTCCATTGCCTAGGAAGTGAGGACATGAACTTCCTTACAATGTCTCTGTTTTCAAGAGGAACTCCTCCATCCACAAGGGTATACACTATCTCAACATACCTGAAGTATTGCTGAGTCATGGTTTCACCTATTTTGAAGGTGAAGTTTTCAAACTGCTGCTTCAGGAGATCCTTCTTGTTCTCCTTGGCTTCAGAGGAGCCTTCATACATCAGTTTTAGTGCATCCCACAGCTGTTTAGCTGTTTTGCACTTCTTGAAACCTCTGTACACAGAGTTTGGAAGGGCAGTTTTGTAACACCCGGTTATTTATTATTTTGAAGCCGACGAGGGAAGAAAAAGAAATAAAGTCCAAAGTCGAGGGACCAAACTCGCCAACAAAAGAAGTCGGGCGAGTGGGAGTATATAAGGGAGAGGGCAGCCCTTACCCTCTCCCCCACACTCACATTTTCAGCTATCAAAGAGAGGAGAAGAGAGAAAGGAAGAAAAGAGGAAGAAAGGGTCGATTCGGGTGGTTCGAGTGGCCAAAATCATCGTGTAGCAAGCCAAAATCGAAGCCCTTGTCGTTGTGCTCGTTTGTGTGAGTTCTAGGACCCCACTTTTACTTGTTTTCAACCGATTTTGGGGCTGGAAAGCATCAAAAACCCGTTTTTGTATGTGTATGTGTTTGACCCATTTGGGTGTGTTGCGTGTGATGTCTTTAGAGTATGTTTCCGGGATTGTGTGTGCTTGTATGGTGTTGTGGTATGCATTCCTAAGGTCTAAGATGGTTGATTTAGGCTTAAAAGGGGTTTGGATGAGCTTGGAGGCCGAAAATGGCAGATTGGGTTCGGGATGAACTCCATTCTGCATCAGCTAGGGCTATGCGACCGAATGAAGGCCATACGGCCGATTGAGAGGCGATTGAGGGTCATTCACACGATTGGGATTCATTCGCACGATTGAGGGTTCAATCGCACGACTAAAGTTTCAGTCGCACGATTGGGAGTCCAGTCGCATGGGGAGTCATACGACTGAGGGTCCAGTCGCATAGGTGCTTAGTCGCATGAGTCCATTCGCATGAGGTCAGTCGCATAGGTGCTCATTCGCATTAGTTCCATTCGCATGAGGTCCATACGCACGACTGGGTGTTCATTCGCATAGATGATCATCCGCATGAGTCCAATCGCATGATGTTCAGTCGCATGGAGGCCATGCGACTGAAGGGTGTCCATACGCATGAATAGGGCTGTTGCACCCGAAGGAAAGTGTAGTTCGACTTCTGACTTTCGGGGGAAAGTGCAGATGTAAGTTTTGATGTGAAGGTTCCCATAAGAGCATGTAAGAGGATTGTATGACCTTAGAAAGTATGTTGGGCATGGTGATGATGATGTTGCATGTTTATGCATGTTATGTATGTATGAGGTTGCCCTGTATGATGATGATGTATGTTTGTCTTTCCTGTGGCTTTACGTGTTATAATAATAAATGAAATGAAGTATTACGTAACTTAAAGTGGAAAGAAATGAAAAGTCTTGCATGTATCGGATATCGGGTCCTTCTTTGTGATCGACCATTTATGTAGAACCTCTACCGCTTACCTCTAGTACTGCGGCATACGCTCAGCTGTTCAATTATTGACTTCGGCCCAGTAGCTAAATTGTTTGGGGTGTAGCATATGGTATTGGTACGGAGGATATCCGATGCGCAAGTAAAGTTATAATGAACGAACGAATGGATGAATGAAGGAGATAATAAAGATATTATCTATGTGTACGTATGATGTGTGGTCATGCAAAAGTAACGAACGGTTTTAAATGAAAGTAAAGTATGTTTTATTATAAAACTAGAACTCACTCAGCAACGCTGACTTTTTATATGTTTTCCAGTTGGCAGGTAATGATTGCTGAAGATGGCACTGCAAGGCTACTCGCCTCTTTTGGGATGGCATTCTTTTGATTAATGTTTTTGCATTATAATGCGAACAAACTGTTTTGTAATGAATGTTGTATTAACTTGCAAAAGCATTTATATAGAAGTCAAAGCTTATTTTTAATGTTCCCCTGCGATGCTTATGAAATAAGAATGTAAATATATGTTTTATGTGCGATGAGGATCCAACTGTAAGCGTCCCGGGATCGGGGTCTTACAAGTTGGTATCAGAGCCAAAGTTTAAGTGAAATGGGTAAAATTTTCAAATAAACCTTAACTTAAACTGAAAATGGGACGGAAGGGGAATGGGATGCCAATCTGAGTAGCTGCGTGCCATCAGGTATTTTCGTAAAGTTAACCGGTTTTATGTGCGCATGGTATGTGGTTATGTGTTGTATGTAGATTTAAACACTGATGTAGTCAGGACAGGTAATGCTTGGAGTATGAAGAGTAAAGTAAGTGGCTAATCACAACTGGCCACTGTAATTAGGGAATTACTATACTTGACATAAACTGAGCTGTTTTCTTGAATGACTGTGTTGGTGTTTGAATCTTTCAGTGTGAGTTAGAGAATGGCTGGAGGTAGATCTTCTAAAGCTTCTAGGGGTGGAGGCCGTGGCGGGCCTGATGTTGAGCCGCGACCCAAAAGAGGAAGGCCAAGGGTCGAAAAGGTGGTTCTTGAAGAACCAGAGACCCCTCATCCGGAAGCTGGGGATGAGAGTGCAAACCTGAGGGACTCGGTAAAGGAGGCTGTTGTTGAAGAAGTACACCAGGTCATGCAGACGATCTTACCGTCTGTGGTGACCGAAGTCATTAAGGCGGTGAAAGAAGGAGAAAGAAAGGAGAGAAACAGGTCTTCGGGGGAACGAGAGCAACCGGAGCCCGAAACGATTTTCTCTGATAATGAAGACGAGGAAGAGGAAGATGAGCCTGTGCGAGAGGTGGCACGAGGCTGTAACTATGGGGTGTTTATGAGATGCAAGCCCCCTACTTTCGACGGTAATGGCAATGCTGCCGCTGCTCACCGATGGGTGAGAGAGATGGAGGCTGTTCTCGACATCAGCGAGTGCCGGGAAGATCAGAAGGTGAAGTTTGCCACTCATTCATTTGTGGACTCGGAACTATGCTGGTGGGACAACATTGTCCAAGCTGAGGGTAATCGGGCAATCGGGAGAATGAGATGGCCCGAACTAAAGAAGATGGTGATTGAGGAGTTCTATCCTCACAGGGAGATGGATAAGATAGAGAGGGAGTTCCTGCAGCTGGAGGCGGGAACCATGACACACCAGCAGTACACCACCAAATTCAATGAAATGGCACGGTTGGTGCCGGATCAGGTGACGCCTCTGTCTCGGAAGATCAAGAGGTACATTCAAGGCTTACCGGTGGATGTTCGCAGGCATATGATCGCCGCCCGACCAAGTACGTTTAGGTCGGCGGTTGATTTGGCCGGAAGGCTATATGATGAGCTGGAAGTGGTGGTGACTGAAGCGAATAAGAAGGGTGGTGGTGATCGGAACTGGAATGGGAGAAGGTTTGGTCGGGGTGATGCCTCGACGGGTAACAAAAAGGCACGGGTGGATAACCGCCGAGTGGCCACACCAGGAGCGGGATTGAGGAGGTGTGGCAAGTGTGGAAAGGAGCATGCGGGAGAATGTAGGCTGGGTTTGAATGTGTGCTTCAAGTGTGGGAAGACAGGGCATATGGCGAAGGATTGCCTGGCGGGCAAATGTTTAAACTGTGGGGAAAGTGGGCATATGAGCAGGGATTGTAAGAAGCCGAGGGCTGAGGGTTCTGGGGTGAAGAAGACGGGAAGTGAAGGACCGAGGGCGAGCGCCAGGGCATTCACCATGATACAGGAGGAAGCTAGGACGGACCCTGATGTTGTGTCCGGTACGTTTCTAGTGAACCAAACTTTAGCTTCTGTGTTATTTGATTCTGGTGCTAGTAAGAGTTTTATTTCTGCTGCTTTCTGTGCTAAGCTGCCTGTTAGTAGTAGACGTGTTGATGCGCCCTTTGATGTAGAAACTGCCATAGGTAAGTCTACCAGGATTTCTGAGATGATAGAGAACTGTGATATGGAACTTGAGGGTCATAAGTTTCCTGTTAGACCGTTCGTGATGACCTTAGGTGGTTTCGATTTGGTTCTTGGGATGGATTGGTTGGCGGAGTTCGAGGCGAACATTGTGTGTCGCAAGAAGATGATTCGTTTGACAGCGCCTGACGGTAGTTCGGTGACAGTTTATGGTGATCGGGTTACTACGATTCCGAAGGTGATCTCGATGGCGGTGGCGGGAAAGTGTATGAGGCGTGGATGTAGTGCCTACTTGGCCTATGTAAAGGATGTGGATACGCCAACACCACAACTAGCCGATGTTCCGGTTGTGTGTGATTTTCTAGATGTGTTCCCTGAAGATTTATCAGGAGTGCCACCTGACCGAGAGATCGAGTTTCAGATTGATCTGATACCGGGTGCCCAACCTGTCGCCAAGGCACCGTATCGGTTGGCTCCGACAGAGATGAAGGAATTGATGGAGCAGTTGCAAGAGCTGCTTGATAAGGGGTTCATTAGACCGAGTATCTCTCCTTGGGGTGCTCCAGTCCTGTTTGTAAAGAAGAAGGACGGTAGTATGAGGATGTGCATTGACTACCGCGAGCTAAACAAGTTGACGGTGAAGAACCGATACCCCTTACCGAGAATAGATGATCTGTTCGATCAGCTCCAAGGTGCCAGTTGGTTTTCAAGGATAGATCTTCGATCTGGTTACCATCAGCTGAAAGTGAAAGAACAGGATATCCCTAAAACGGCTTTCCGTACGCGCTATGGTGACTACGAGTTTCTTGTCAGGTCCTTTGGTTTGACCAACGCGCCAGCTGCTTTTATGGATTTGATGAACCATGTGTGTCGGCCGATGCTGGATAAATCAGTGATTGTGTTTATTGATGATATCCTGATTTATTCGAGGAGCAATATTGAGCATGCCGGTCACATTCGGGAAGTTCTTGAGACGCTGGGGAGGGAGAAGTTGTATGCTAAATTCTCCAAGTGCGCGTTCTGGTTGCGTGAAGTTCAGTTCTTGGGTCATGTGGTGAATCCCGACAGGATTATGGTGGACCCGGCGAAAGTGGAGGCGGTTATGCAATGGAAGTCACCAAAGACGCCATCCGAGAGTCGTAGTTTCTTGGGTTTGGCGGGCTACTACAGAAGATTTATCCAAGACTTCTCTAAGATTGCTTCTCCACTGACTAAGTTGACCCGGAAAGATGTAAAGTTTGTATGGGGTCAGGCTCAAGAGAAGGCGTTTGAAGAATTGAAGGCGAGATTGACTCAAGCTCCTGTTCTGTCATTACCCGATGGAAGTGAAGATCTGGTGGTTTATTCTGATGCTTCCTACTCGGGGTTGGGGTGCGTGCTAATGCAAAGAGGAAAGGTTATAGCCTATGCATCCCGACAGTTGAAGGTTCATGAGGTCAATTACCCCACTCATGACTTGGAGCTGGCAGCCGTGGTCTTTGCGTTAAAGATTTGGAGGCACTATCTTTACGGGACAAAGTGCACCATTTTCACTGACCACAAGAGCCTGAAATACTTCTTTGAGCAGAAGGATCTGAACATGAGGCAGAGACGGTGGTTGGAACTTATAAAGGATTATGATTGTGAAATCCACTACCATCCGGGCAAGGCCAATGTGGTGGCTGATGTCCTTAGCCGGAAAGAGAGGCCCGAGCCGATTCGGGTGAAGGCATATCAACTGATCATGACCTCTGATGTAATGAAGCGAGTCAAGGAGTTTCAAGAGAGGGAATGAAAGAAGATCATCTTAACTCTGAAAGAATGAGAGGTCTGGTTGGGGAATTGGGTGAAAACACACTCGGTGTTAGAACTCGATTCGGTCGTGTGTGGATTCCTCGTTTTGGGGATCTACGAGTGAAGATAATGGATGAAGCTCACAAGACTCGGTACTCCATTCATCCTGGTGCCACAAAAATGTACCATGATATGAAGAAAGATTATTGGTGGCCGGGTATGAAGCGCGATGTGGTGGAGTATGTGAGTAAGTGCCTTACTTGCTTACAGGTGAAGGCCGAGCATCAAAAGCCGTATGAGAAGATCCAACCTTTGGATATACCGGAATGGGAAGTGGGAGCACATCACCATGGATTTCATTACGAAGCTGCCGCGTACCCCGAAAGGGTATGATGCCATATGGGTGATAGTTGATCGTTTGACGAAGAGTGCTCACTTCCTATCGATCCGCGAGACATATTCATTAGAGAGGTTGGCTGATCTGTTCATCAAGGAAATTGTAACTCGTCATGGTGTGCCGGTGTCCATTGTGTCAGATCGCGACACTCGGTTTACATCTAAATTTTGGAAGAAATTCCACGACGCTATGGGGACGAGGTTACATATTAGCATGGCGTATCATCCCCAGACTGATGGTCAGTCAGAAAGGACCATTCAGACACTGGAAGACATGCTTCGGGCATGTGTGATTGATTTTGGTGGAAGTTGGGATGACCACCTACCGTTAGCCGAATTCTCATACAACAGCTATCATGCCAGCATTGGTATGCCTCCATATGAGATGCTATACGGTAGGAGATGCAGAACACCCATTTGTTGGGGTGACATTGGTCAGAAGGAACTGGGAAGCGTCGAGGTAATCGAGGCTACGACTGAGAAGCTTGAGAAGATTAAAGCCTTCATGAAGGTAGCCAAAGATAGACAGAAGTCGTATGCTGATAAACGACGCAGGCCAATTGAGTTCCAGGTGGGTGACCGGGTTATGTTGAAGGTCTCACCTTGGAAGGGTATCATTCGTTTCCGAAAGCGGGGCAAATTGAGCCCAAGGTATATAGGCCCTTTCCGAATCATTGCCCGAGTAGGAGAGGTGGCCTATAGACTGGAGTTACCAGATGGGTTAAGTGGAATTCACCCGACATTCCATGTATCTCATCTGAGGAAGTGCTTGGCAGATGAAGATATGATTGTTCCATTGGAAGATATCAAAGTAGATGAACGGCTCAATTATGTGGAGCAACCAGTGGCAATCATCGACCGAAAGGAGAAAAGGCTGAGAAATAAAGTGGTTCCTCTTGTGCGTGTATAGTGGAAGCACAAGAAGGGATCCGAGTCAACGTGGGAGACTGAGGAAGAAATGAGACAGCATTATCCACGTTTGTTCGAAGAATAACAGGTTTCGGTGACGAAACCTATTTAAGGGGGGTGGACTTGTAACACCCGGTTATTTATTATTTTGAAGCCGACGAGGGAAGAAAAAGAAATAAAAAAGTCCAAAGTCAAGGGACCAGACTCGCCAACGAAAGAAGTCGGGTGAGTGGGAGTATATAAGGGAGAGGGCAACCCTTACCCTCTCCCCCACACTCACATTTTCAAGCTATCAAAGAGAGGAGAAGAGAGAAAGGAAGAAAAGAGGAAGAAATGGTCGATTCGGGTGGTTCGAGTGGCCAAAATCATCGTGTAGCAAGCCAAATTGAAGCCCTTGTCGTTGTGCTCGTTTGTGTGAGTTCTAGGACCCCACTTTTACTTGTTTTCAACCGATTTTGGGGCTGGAAAGCATCAAAAACCCGTTTTTGTGTATGTGTTTGACCCATTTGGGTGTGTTGCGTGTGATGTGTTTAGAGTATGTTTCCGGGATTGTGTGTGCTTGTATGGTATTGTGGTATGCATTCCTAAGGTCTAAGATGGTTGATTTAGGCTTAGAAGGGGTTTGGATGAGCTTGGAGGCCGAAAATGGCAGATTGAACTCCATTCTACATCATGAAGGGGTTTGCGACCTAATGAAGGCCATACGGCCGATTGAGAGGCGATTGAGGGTCATTCGCATATTAGGATTCATTCGCACGATTGAGGGTTCAATCACACGACTAAAGTTTCAGTCGCACGATTGGGAGTCCAGTCGCATGGGGAGTCATACGACTTAGGGTCCAGTCGCATAGGTGCTTAGTCGCATGAGTCCATTCGCATGAGGTCAGTCGCATAGGTGCTCATTCGCATTAGTTCCATCCGCATGAGGTCCATACGCACGACTGGGTGTTCATTCGCATAGATGATCATCCGCATGAGTCCAATCGCATGATGTTCAATCGCATGGAGGCCATGCGACTGAAGGGTGTCCATACGCATGAATAGGGCTATTGCACCCGAAGGAAAGTGTAGTTCGACTTCTGACTTTCGGGGGAAAGTGCAGATGTAAGTTTTGATGTGAAGGTTCCCGTAAGAGCATGTAAGAGGATTGTATGACCTTAGAAAGTATGTTGGGCATGGTGATGATGATGTTGCATGTTTATGCATGTTATGTATGTATGATGTTGCCCTGTATGATGATGATGTATGTTTGTCTTTCCTGTGACTTTACGTGTTATGATAAAAAATGAAATGAAGTATTACGTAACGTAAAGTGGAAAGAAATGAAAAGTCTTGCATGTATCGGATATCGGGTCCTTCTTTGTGATCGACCATTTATGTAGAACCTCTACCGCTTACCTCTAGTACTGCGGCATACGCTCAGCTGTTCAATTATTGACTTCGGCCCAGTAGCTAAATTGTTCGAGGTGTAGCATATGGTATTGGTACGGAGGATATCCGATGCGCAAGTAAAGTTGTAATGAACGAACGAATGGATGAATGAAGGAGATAATAAAGATATTATCTATGTGTACGTATGATGTGTGGTCATGCAAAAGTAACGAACGGTTTTAAATTAAAGTAAAGTATGTTTTATTTTAAAACTAGAACTCACTCAGCAACGCTGACTTTTTATATGTTTTCTAGTTGGCAGGTAATGATTGCTGAGGATGGCACTGCAAGGCTACTCGGCTCTTTTGGGATGGCATTCTTTTGATTAATGTTTTTGCATTGTAATGCGAACAAACTGTTTTGTAATGAATGTTGTATTAACTTGCAAAAGCATTTATATAGAAGTCAAAGCTTATTTTTAATGTTCCGCTGCGATGCTTATGAAATAAGAATGTAAATATATGTTTTATGTGCAATGAGGATCCAACTGTAAGCGTCCCGGGATCGGGGTCTTACAAGTTTGAAGAGCTGTCATGGCTTTTCTATCAATCTCTACTCTCTTCCTATCTTCATCAGAGTAGTTAGCCACTTCTTTGGGGATCATACCAGCACCAGTAGCAGAAGGAGTGCTGGGTATGAAAGGTCCATTTTCAGCAGACTCCCACATTCTTGAGTCTAGAGACCTGATGAAACCTTCCATTCTCATACACCAGGTATCAAAGTCATCAAGAGTGATCAGTGGGGACTTGTTCATGGTTCCAGTTTCCATATCAGTCTTGGAAATGGCTGCCATTTGAAAAGTTTAGTATTTGTGTGTGTGAGGGATCTTAAGATGGTGAGATCTTATATCAAGAGCCTGAAAAGCTCTGATACCAATTGTAGGACCGGTGAAGGGTGGTCACTTACAACACAACAACACAAAGCGGAGATTAACCAAACTTAATCAAACAGTAAACTGGATTAACCATAATAATGATACTAAGAACACAAGTAATGAGTAAGAGACAGAACAAGAGAACACAAGAGATTGGGTTTCAAGGATGTAGTATATTGCTTTCTCAAGTTCTATTACAAGTGTTACCAAGCATAAAGAAAGATACTAGAACATGGAATACTTATACTACAACCTACAGCCGGCTATACTTTGAAAGCCAGATGGATACAATTGACTAAACACAAACAAAATCAATTGTAGAATCAAAAGGCATATCTACCTTTTGACTTGTGACTATGACATGCCATAGCTCACACCCTAATATATTACAAAAAGGATAAAAGTACATAAAGTAGAAAGCAGGGACTCAAGACCTCAATGTACAGTTACCAAAAGCATGGACCTTTCACCAACTCATGTAAGTTGGTGACTTTACAGAGTTGCAGCGGAAAGGTGGTCCAGCTTTATGGTATAGTACACCAGATAAAGGCATATCCTTAAAAGTCTTCGGAAAAAATCTGTCTTCACTATTTGGCTTCGGAAGACTTTGTCTCTGAAGCTTCGGAAGACTTCACTTTTGGCTTCGGAAGATATTGGTCTTGGCTTCGGAAGATTTTACACTTAGAATATTTCTAGTGTATGGTGTAAAACTTTCGAAGCAATTCTACTTCAGTTCTTTAGTGCATTGCTTGCATAGAGACTTTGGATGTTTTTGGTTGCATCAGACTTATAGGAATCCTTATAGTGATGGTGGCGACGGTTGTTGATGGTGACGGAGGTGGTGGTCGCGTTTGATGGTGATGGAGGTGTGGTCGCGGTTGATGGTGATGGAGGGGGTGGTCGCGGTTGATGGTGATGGAGGTGGTGGTCACGGCGGCAGGCGGTGGTGTAAGCGGCAGGTGGTGGTCGCGGTGGGGTGGCGGACGGTGGTGTGGTGGCCGATGGGGTGGTGGTGGTGTGTGGAAGTGGAATGGGTGATGGAGAAATGAAGAGGTTATGATGATGGTTGTTTCAATCTTGGGTTTTGTAGATTCATGGATGACAAGTTGTCATCCATGCACACACTCCACCAAATCTAATATTATTATTATTAATTTTATTAATTTAATTAGTAATGTTATTATAATTGTTATTAGTATTATTATTATATTATTATTAGTAAAATTGATTTGCGATTTGTTAAAATCGTTAACGCAGGGTTTTCAATTAATCAGGTATAATAATTAAATAACCATAAATTTATTATTAAAAATGGTTTCGAGTGTTGACCTGATTTGACCGGGTGTCACAGTCTCCCCTCGTTTAAGAAATTTCGTCCCGAAATTTACGTTGTTGAGTCCGAGTCAGATCTGGTTTTTAACAGGTGAGAGTACTTTTGTTGCATTTGATCTTGACATTCCCAAGTAAATTCAGGCCCTCTTCTAGAGTTCCATCGGACTTTAACTAATTTGATTTGACTCCATCTGAGTTTCTGAATTTTCCAATCCAAGACTTCTATCGGTTTCTCGATAAAATGAAGTTTTTCGTCGATACTAACTTCGTCTGGTGGAATAACTAGAGATTCATCTGTCATGCATTTTCTTAAATTAGACACGTGGAACACATTGTGTACATTTCCAAGTTCCTCTGGTAGTTTGAGCCTGTATGCAACCTTCCCAATCTGTTCCATGATTTCAAATGGTCCTATGAATCGTGGGCTGAGCTTCCCTCTCTTACCAAATCTCATAATACTCTTCCATGGAGATACCTTTAAGAACACTCTGTCACCGACCATGAATTCCAATGGCTTTCTTCGGTTATCTACGTAACTCTTTTGCCGACTATTAGCAACTTCCAGTCTCTTTTTGATCTGAACAATTTTGTCTGTTGTATCTTGTATAATTTCTGGTCCTGTTAATTGTCTTTCCCCAATATCTGCCCAACATAACAGCAGACGACATTTTCTTTCGTATAGTGCTTCAAATGGAGAGGCTTTGATGCTAGTGTGATAACTGTTATTGTACGAAAATTCAGCTAATGGTAGATGAATATCCCAATTTCCGCCAAAATCAATGACACATGCTCTTAATAAATCTTCCAGAGTCTGAATGGTTCTCTCACTTTGGCCGTCTGTTTGTGGGTGATAGGCCGTGCTCATGTCTAGTCGAGTACCCATGGCTTCATGTAAGGATTGCCAAAATCTCGAGGTAAATCGACTATCCCTATCAGATATGATTGAAGCTGGTACACCGTGGCGTGACACCACTTCTTTGATGTATAAATTTGCTAATTTGCTCATGTTGTATGTTTCCTTCATGGGTAAGAAGTGTGCAGATTTTGTCAATCGATCGACAATTACCCAAATGGTATCATAACCACTTGCTGTTCTGGGTAAATTTGTCACAAAATCCATGGCATTGCATTCCCATTCCATTTTGGAATTTCTGGTTGTTGCAGAAGTCCAGATGGTTTCTGATATTCTTCCTTTACCTTGGAGCAGGTCATACATTGGTTAACATATGAAGCTATGTCTCCTTTCATGTTAGGCCACCAGTAGAATTCCTTTACGTCGTGATACATTTTGTCGATCCCCGGGTGAATTGAGTACCTTGATTTATGTGCTTCATCGAGAATCACTTTGTGTAAATCTCCGTACTTCGGGACCCATACTCGATTTACAAAATGCATCAACTTATCAGAGTCAGGTGTTAACTCCTTGATCATTTCCCGCAGACCTTCACTTTCCAGATTTTCATCCTTCAATGCTTCGAGTTGAGCATCACGAATTTGGTTAATAAGGTTTGAGTGTACGGTAAGTTCTAACGCTCGCACTCGCAGAGGCTTTTCTCTTTCTTTCCTACTAAGTGCATCTGCCACAACGTTTGCTTTGCATGGGTGATATCGGATATCGCAATCATAATCATTTAATAACTCTACCCAGCAGTGTTGCCTCATATTTAAATCCTTCTGATTAAAAATATGTTGTAGACTCTTGTGATCAGTGTATATGATGCATTTGGTTCCATATAAATAATGTCTCCAAATTTTAAGAGCGAAAACAACAGCTCCTAATTCTAGATCATGGGTAGTGTAATTCTTTTCATGCACTTTCAACTGTTTTGATGCATAAGCAATGACTTTATCTTTCTGCATCAATACACATCCAAGACCTAATTGGGAGGCATCACAATACACTATAAATCCCTCTGTTTCATTTGGTAGGGACAATATGGGTGCACTACACAATTTTTGCTTTAATAAGTGGAAAGCTTCTTCCTGATCCTTGCTCAATTTGTATTTTCTATCTTTTTGAGTTAGTAGAGTCATTGGTTGAGCTATCTTTGAAAAGTTTTCTATAAATCTACGATAATAACCAGCTAATCCTAAAAATTGTCGTACTTTCGTTGGAGATTTGGGGGCTTCCCAATTTCTGATTGCTTCAATCTTTGCCGGATCCACGTGGATACCCTTTTCGTTAATAACGTGTCTGAGGAATCGAACTTCTCGAAGCCAAAACTCACATTTAGAGAATTTTGCGTACAACTTTTTTTTTTTTTAAGATGTTTAGGATTAGCCTGAGATGTTGCTCATGTTCTTCCTTGGACTGTGAATATATCAAAATATCATCGATGAATACTATCACAAACTTGTCCAAGTAGGGCTTACAAACCCTATTCATGAGATCCATGAATATAGTAGGTGCGTTGGTCAATCCAAATGGCATTACTAGAAATTCGTAATAACCGTAACGCGTTCTAAAGGCTGTCTTTGGGACGTCCTCCTCTGCTATTAGCAATTGGTGATATCCAGATCGTAAGTCGATCTTTGAATAGTAGCTGGATCCTTGGAGTTGATCGAACAAGTCGTCGATTCTTGGTAATGGGTATCGATTTTTAATAGTAAGCTTGTTTAATTCTCGATAATCGATACACATTTTGAAAGATCTGTCTTTCTTTTTGACGAATAGAACCGGTGCTCCCCAAGGAGAAAAACTTGATCGAATGAATCCTTTGTCTAATAACTCTTGCAGTTGTTTTGACAATTCTTGCATTTAAGAAGGTGCCAGTCGATACGGTGATCGAGCTACAGGCGCGGCTCTGGGTATCAGATCAATTCGGAATTTGATCTGTCTTTGTGGAGGTAATCCTGGTAAATATTCGGGAAATACTTCTGGGTATTCCCATACGATGGGAATGTCTTCAATCCTTCGCTCCTCATTCTTAGTGTCGATGGCTTTTACTAGGAAGGCGGGATATCCTTCACTTAAGTATCCCTAAGTTTTCATGACACTTACAATTTTAAATGGGGGTTTTCCTTTTTCTCCTTGTATGATTAGAAATTCCCCGCTAGGAGTTGGCAAACGGATAATCTTCTCAAAACATGCTATCTCAGCATGATTCCGAGAGAGCCAATCCATTCCAATAACAACGTTGAAACTTCCAAGATTGACAGATGATAAGTCGATACTAAAAAGTCGATCGTTAAGTTGTAACGTGCAGTTTCTACTTACTTCATTGGATTCTATTTTATTTCCATTAGCTAGCTCAATAATATATTTCTTACTTAGCTTACATCTTTTAATTCCCAATGATGGTTCAAATTCTTTGGACACAAAACTTAGATTAGCACCAGTGTCAAACAAAATGGAGGCATAATGATTATTAATAAGAAAAGTACCGTTAACCACTGACGGTTCCTGACATGCCTTTTTAGCATTCATTTCAAAGGCTCTCCCTCTGGCCCTAGATCCATTCAACTTTGGGCAGTCTTTCTTGAAATGTCCGATTACACCACACTCATAACAAGCACGATCGTTTCTCGTTATCTTTCCATCAGGTTTTGCTCGGCAATTTTAGCTCAAATGTCCAAATTTATGGCAATGAGTACAAACTCTACAATCCCATTGTAGGAGTATCCACACTTGCTGCATTTTCCTTGAGATTCTTTGTTTGCGCTGCCATTGTTTGAAGTTGCAACATAAACCCATTCGGATACTTGGTTAAAACTCTTCCTGTTGTTTACTTGTCCCTTGGGACTTCCAAACCACTTTCTCTTCCCATCAAACGGTCTTCTGTTCATCTTAATTTTCTTCCCCTCAACTCCCATCATTCCTTTTCCATGATCATTTTTCTTGATCAGGGTTCCATTTCGTATCGCATCATCGGTTAAGGAGTGTGCGATAGCGATAGCACTTTGGATGGTGGTAGGTTTGGAGGTTGTAACGTTGCTTCTTATCTGAGTTTCCAATCCCCATATGTATCTATTAGAGTCTAGAAACTTTGATGATCTTATTGATTTGATGTGATCCTCTATTTATAATACAATCCATGTTTATCTCTTTATCTATCATTCAAATACACGATATATATTAATCAACTAATTATACCAAATCTTGTGCTAAGTATTTGGGATAACTTGTAACAACTATAACCGATAACCAAGGGATTTGGATGCGGGTTCTATTATACCCCCGCAGTCGAAACGGGAGGTTGTCGGACGTTGAGACTGTCCCTGAAATCTTCAAAGAGAACCCGGGGAAGCCCTTTTGTGAAAATATCAGCAATTTGAAAACGTGATGGGATGTGTAAGACCCGAACTTGACCTCGTGCGACTTTCTCCCGGACGAAGTGGATGTCTAGCTCGATGTGTTTAGTTCGTTGATGTTGGACGAGATTGCCGGACAAGTAAATGGCACTAACGTTATCGCAATAGACGACAGTAGCATGTGTTGGTGGCCGGTGGAGCTCAAGCATGAGATTGCGAATCCAACAAATTTCAGAGACGACATTGGCGACACCCCGATATTCTGCTTCAGCGCTAGAGCGGGAAATGGTCGGTTGGCGTTTAGAAGACCAGGAGAGGAGAGTATCTCCTAAATAGACACAATAACCGGATGTCGACCGCCGTGTGTCTGGACAGCCGGCCCAATCGGCGTCCGTGTATGCGGTTAGTTGTGGAGAGGGTGACCGAGTAAGATGGAGCCCATGTGAAATAGTGCCCTTGACGTATCGTAGAACGCGTTTCAAGGCATTCATGTGTGCTGTTGTTGGTGCGTGCATGTGCATGCAGAGTTGTTGGACAGCATATGTGATGTCCGGGCGGGTGAAAGTTAGGTATTATAGGGCACCCGCTAACCGTCTGTATTCAGTACCATCGGGTAAACGATCACCAGTGGTGGCACTGACTTTCTGCTGGGTGTCGACTGGAGTTGCGCACGAGTGGCAAGATGACATGCCGGCCCGTTGTAGAATCTCGTTGGCATATTTCTTTTGATCCAAGAAGAAAGAGTCTTGAGTGCGGGTGACAGAGATGCCGAGAAAGTAGCTGAGCGGGCCCAAGTCTTTCATTGCGAATTCTGTGGATAAGTGTGACATGAACCGAGCCCGAAGTGTGTCAGAAGAAGTAATAAGCAAGATGTCGTCCATGTAAAGAAGGATATAGGCGACGTCGTTTCCGTGTTTGTAGATGAATAATGAGTGATCACATTGACTGTGACGAAAGCCGATCGTGGAGACATAATCGGCGAAGCGTTGGTACCAGGCTCGAGGGGCCTGTTTGAGGCCATAGAGAGACTTCTTCAAAAGGCATACATGATTAGGATGTTGAGGATCTCGAAATCCTGTCGGTTGGTGCATGTAGACCGTCTCTGATAAGTTGCCGTGTAGGAAGGCATTTTTCACGTCTAGTTGGTGTACCGGCCAGGAGTGAGAGAGAGCCAAGCTGAGTACCGTGCGGATGGTCGTTGGTTTGACTACAGGGCTGAAGGTGTCACCACAATCTATCCCAACCTGTTGAGACCTGCCATCACAAACCAAACGAGCTTTGTATCGCTCAAGGGAACCGTCAGAGTTGAATTTATGTTTAAAAATCCACATACTTCGCACCACATTCATGTGTGCATGTCTAGGTACTAGTTCCCATGTATTATTATCAATAAGGGCCCGGAATTCGTCAGTCATAGCGCGGTTCCATTCCGGGGTATTAAGGGCATCAATGGGAGAGGGTGGCAGAGGTAGAGGTGGGGTAGTGGCATTGAGATTAAGAGGGGTAGGGGTGGTGGCCGTGCGGGTCATGCTCCGTGTGAGCATAGAGTGACGGACCGGGGGAGGGGGCGTTGATAGTGGGGTGACCGTGGTGGTAGAGGAGGTGGTGGGTGGTTTGGATCGGCGGTGATATGTTTGTGAGAAACGGGAGTCGCTGGAAGGAGGAGGGACCGGGTCATGGAGCGGTGAAGAATTGGTGGTGGTCGGGTAGGATGAGTGCCAAAATAATGGGTGGTGATCAGAGGAGCGAGGGGTGGAAGGTTGGGAAGATGGCGTTTGAGAAAAGGGGAAGATGGATTCATCAAAGATGACATGGCGAGAGATGAGTATTTGATGAGTAGAGGGATTATAACACTTGTAACCACGATGGTTCCGAGGGAACCCGAGGAAGATACAAGGTGTAGAGCGTTGGGCTAGTTTATGGATGGTGGAGGAGGGTAACAGAGGGTAGCATAGGGAGCCAAAGACGCGTAGGTGAGAATATGATGGGTGACGATTATAGAGGAGAAACGTGGGGGAGGATTTGTGGAGAATTTTGCTAGGGAGTATGTTGTGAAGGTAGGTTGCATGTTCGAGGAGTGTGGCCAGAAAGAGGGAGGTGTGGATGAGTGAGAGAGGAGGGTACGCATGATGTTGTTGATATGGCGAAGTTTGCGTTCAGCTTTACCGTTTTGAGGGGATGTGTGAGGACAAGAGAAGCGAAAAAGGATACCATGTTTAGAGCAAAAATTGTGGAATGCATGATTATCATATTCTTTTCCGTTGTCACATTGGATTGTTTTGATGGTTGTATTAAATTGTGTTTTGATTAAGTTAAAGAATTGAACAAAAGTGGAGAAAACCTGTGACTTGTGTGTGAGTGGAAATGTCCAGATGAAATTAGTTTTATCATCCAAGAGCAAAAGATAATATCGATGGCCCCCTGAGCTTTGAATCGATGAGGTCCACACATCACTATGTATAATATCAAACGGTAAATAAGTATAATTAGAAGACGAAATAAAAGGTAATTTTATTTGTTTGCCGAGTACGCAAGAAGAACAAATATTAGACGTTTTGACATTGGAAAAAGAAATATCATTGGAACTAGGGAACATAGAGAAGCCCGGATGGCCGAGCCTTTGATGCCAAATGTCTTTGGTGATAGTTGTGAGTGCGGTTGGGTTGGTAGAGAAGAGTCGTGACGGTAGAAGCGGATATAGATCCCCCGAGCTATTGCATCGCATTATAGGTGTCTTGGTCGGTAGGTCCTTCACGAGAAAACCAAACGGATCAAATTCTATAGAAATATTGTTATCAGTAGTTAAGCGACGGACAGAAAGCAAATTCTTAATAATAGAAGGGACATGTAGAACATTATTTAATCCGCGGCCACCCCGATATGAGTGGCGCCCCCTGCCTCGGCCTCGGCCGCGTCCCCGCTGGTATTGGGTTCGGAAGTCGTGGGTAGGTCGAATGGATTGCTGGGAAGGGTCGGAGTTGTGTGTGGTTTGATTGGAAGATGGGGTAGTAGTAGCGGCGAGGGCTGTGCCGGGTGTAGTAGCGGCGGCGGCGGCTTGGTTTGCTTTGCGGGTTTCTTCGAGGACTAGTTTCGAGCGTGCTTCGTAGAAATCAGGGAGTGGAGATGTTTGTTGTATCATCATGGCCACTCCGTCGTAGGACTCGTTCAGGCCAGCGATTAATTGAAGGACGAGGCGTTGGTTGGTCACCGGAGCGCCGACGTTAGCTAATTGGTCGGACAACATCTTTAATGTTTGGCAGTAGGCGGAGACATTAGGAAAATTGTCGAGTCGGGTGGTGACGAATTTATGTTTAAGATACACCGCCCGTGAGTTCTGATTATCTTGGAAGATGTTTTCGAGGGCTTTCCAGGCTTCAAAGGCTTTGGCTTTGGGTTTAAGGATTGTGTTGAGAAGATCATTGGAGATCGTACTATAGATCCACTGAAGGACTATAGTGTCGATTCGTGACCATAATTCTGGGTTGATGGTACCTTTGGAGGAAGTTTTGGTAGGAGGATCAGAAGAGGCAGTGGGAGGTGCTGCAGTTGGTTCGAGATGGTCGCTGACATCGAACGCCCGACAGTGTATTTTGAAGAGTTCGGCTCAGGAGTTGTATTGGCCATTCTCCATCTCGAGGGTGAAGGGTATGAAGTTCCGAATGTTGGTTACGGTAATTGCTGGATGTATTTTGTCCATGGTTGATCAGAAGGAAAGGGAGGGTAAGAAAGGTGGAGAATGGTTCAGAGATAGAGCTCTGATACCATATTAGAGTCTAGAAACTTTGATGATCTTATTGATTTGATGTGATCCTCTATTTGTAATATAATCCATGTTTATCTCTTTATCTATCATTCAAATACACGATATATATTAATCAACTAACTATACCAAATCTTGTGCTAAGTATTTGGGATAACTTGTAACAACCATAACCGATAACCAAGGGATTTGGATGCGGGTTCTATTAGTATCTTTCAATTCGGATGTATTCTGGCATAACCATTCGGGGTACCAATCTAGCAAGGTCATTGAATCTGGACGTGTATGCTCGGATCTCAGCACCTTCCATGGTGTGGTTCCAAAATTCAGTCTCAATTTTCTGGAGTTCATTACGTGGGCAGTATTCTTTAAGCAACATTTCCTTTAACTGCTCCTAAGTAAGTTCATACGCGTTTGCATCACCCAACAGTTGACGCTGAGAATTCCACCATGATAATGCTGCATCTTGAACGGAACAAGTTGGATACTTGACCTTTTGATCATTAAAGCAATTGCTTATAGCTATGACAGTCTCCATTCTCTCAATCCATCGAATTATATCTAATGGTCCTTTAGCGCCTGTGAAAGTTCTTGGGTTGCATCCTTGAAAAGTCTTATACGAGCACCCTTGTGGTTGTCCACCTGATAAACTTCCTGGGTTTTCGTTGGTACCGATTCCGTTGTTTGCACCAATGCCGGAACCTATGTTTGAACCGTTTCCCGCTCCGTTTCCAAGACCATTACCTGTATTTTCCTGCCTTCTTCCTCGACCGGCCACTAGGTTTGCATCATGTTGTTCTAGGGCTGACTTGACGTGCTGGGCTACCAACTGGGCTAGTTCCTCTGTGATGGTTGGGAAATTGGCGTTTCCGCTCGAGGATGTGTTTTGTGTTACAGGTGGCATGATTCAATTTCGAAGGTAGGGAAGAAGAGGTTTAGATTACGTAAGACGTTAACGTAATATTATAACTATTTATTCCTCATAATTAACTTATTCAGGATATATGTAAGTATATAGGCATTTATCACAACCAAACGGTATCACAAAATTAGAATTTTAAGATTATAAGCAATTTGATCATACATTTACTATTACCAAGCACATAAAAGTCAACATCCCAAAAAGATCGTAAGTTAATTGTCTACATGCAATAACGAGTTTATAACTCGGTCAAAAGGTTCAAGCACTCCGGCTTGCATCTAACAGCTATCCTAAAACGAAGCTCCACTACCAACGTGCATCAAGTATGAAATCATCATCAGACACAATGTAGCCACAACCATAGAAGTCTCTGCTCGCTCTCCCATCATAATCGTGTACTGCTGAGTTGTCACTAATGCAGCCTCAACCACATCCGCTCTTTGATCTGCCTGGGTCAGTCGGTCCCTAGTCTCTAAGAGACTAGTATCCAGGTCTGCCAAACAAAAGTGCATCTGACTCAGGGCGCTATCGTCCAATAATCTCTCGTCCTCGATCGTCATCATCCTCCCGTCCAAAGCTTGACTCACCTCGTCCTGAACCTTCATCTTCTTTTTGGTAGTCAGCAGTTCCCTCTCGAGTTGAACACACTGGGCTGTCAAAGTAGCCATCACTCGCTGAATGGGTTCGCCACCCATAGAAGTCCCATGTAGAGTAGAAGATGACTCTCCTATCTCGAAGGTAGAAGGAATCCCATCTCTCGAGGCCCATCCTCTCATAGCTTTCATGATCCATCCTTATTGATCATCAGGAAGTCTGGCCCGTTTAGGCATAGGTGTAGTCTCCATACCAGTATCAGCAATTATCCTCCTTTTCTCTCTGTGCTTCCTCCGCTCATACACCAACCTAATCTTTGGTGGGTGCTGCATGAGGGGAATAGGGGCAGCTGGAGTCACTGCTATAGGAGTCTCACTCTCTGGGGCCAAGCCAACTGGCTCCTCAGCAATGGGCTCAAGAGTGGCTACAGGTGGTGTAGGGCTCTCATCGTCAGAGTCGGATATCCAACCATTCCCCGAGCTTTCCATACCCTAGTATAAGGTGGCTGCAAAGTAGGGCTGAGTAGGGTGATACCATGGTGTAGAGGAGATGGGTTCTGATGGACCCTCGGTGCTACTGCTAATGTCAGGTACTCTCTCTCTGTTAACTCGATCAAACATCTACAATAAAAGAAATGTATGCATGCGTACTTATTAATTATGCAATGCTCTTAGCACATAAAATTAATAATCAAGGTCTTAATATAACTGTTATGCTCACATAATGCTTTAATCTAGCATAAGGCTCATGATATGGAATTGTCTTTGGAGTCAAATAATCATTTTAAAGGTTATAGTCTAGATTTTCGAAAAATATCTTCTAGTTCGCTATAACCGTTGGCTCTGATACCAACTTCTGTCACACCCCGAGAATCGCAGCGGAAGGTCACAAAACGTGGTGATAACGGAAGTTGGAGTTAATCCAACTATTACAGTCAAACGTGATTAATAATACTGACGGTTATGTAAAAACCGTACATTTAACGTTCTAAACAAATTCATGACATTAATTTAACAATAAAAAGTAGTACAACTCGAAATTTGATACAATATATATATATATATATATATATATATATATATATATATATATATATATATATATATATATATATTGTCTTTTATTCATAAATCTAATAATATTTAAGGACATTCTAAATGTTTGACCCTCAAAAGACTTAGTTCGGAAATTCCACATAGAGCTTACCTATAACCCTGAAAAGCATGAAGGGTAATAAAGTCAACATAAAGTTGGTGAGCGATCGGGGTTTTCAATCTTATAAACAATCATTTTCAAAAATATTATGATGAAACGAGATGTAATATACTCAACATAGACTATCTAGGTACTATGATTTATTCAGGTCATAAGTCCATAATCAAACCAAGAAACACGTCGTTGCCCCACGACAGTCCAAACATATAAATTCCCTCGCAACAACCTGACCAGTGCGACTAGTAGCGAGAGCGGGCCATTCTAACCCGATAGATCTACCAATATAGTTTGTGGCCTCCCCATGGTTAATGATTATAGGGGGATTTAGGGGCTCAATAGTATACATCTATACCACTGACCCAACTTATACCATCATAACATATATTAATCCGTTTTGCCCATCATATACATTGAAATATAGTTTCTCATGCTTTTCCCCCAAAATAGGTAAAATATATATAATATTTAAAATGGGGCCGAAGGACTCACCTTGAGTGCGATTAATGAAAAGAAACCAACGTGCTAGACTTCCGATTACATAAGCCCTAATTATATGCATCATGGTCAATATATGATGATTTATGCTTACGAGAATGCTTTTCACCCACTTATTTAGTTGTTTTAAAATAAAACGTTTTTATCATTTTTTTAAATGTATACTTTTGTAAATTTTTCCAGTAAAGTTTATCATTTTCCTTAGGAGATATATACACTTTTGACTTATAACTAATATCTAATCCTTGTCGTATTCTAGATACCTTTATTATTACTATTCTACTCGCAAATCTTGCGTTTATAACTTACATTTAACTAGTGATTTTCTCATCTAAGTGTCCTATGTTATAAGATTATAATTGCAGGACCGGTGAAGGGTATGCACTTACAACACAACAACACAATAAGGAGAGTTGCTTAGAACACTTAACAGATCAAATAGGGAACTGGTTAACTTGTTAATGAAAGATGCTAAGAACACAAGTAAATGTGAGACAGAACAAGATTGCAAACAACACAAGTATTTGGTTTTCAAGAATGCTGTATATTGCTTCTCAAGTTCTATTACAAGTTACAAAGCATCGATAGAAAGTTACAAGTACTTGAGATACTTTATACTACATCCTACAGCCAGCCATACTTTGAAGGCCAGCTGGATACAATTGACTAGACAACTACAAAATAAAATGTAGAGTCAAAAGGCAGATCTGCCTTTTGACTTGTGACTATGACATGCCATAGCTCACATCCTAATATATTACATAAAGGATAAAAGTACATAAAGTAGAAAGCATGGACTCAAGACCTCAATGTACAGTTACCAAAAGCATGGACCTTTCACCAACTCATGTAAGTTGGTGACTTTACAGAGTAGCAGCGGAAAGGTGGTCCAGCTTTATGGTAAAGTACATCAGATAAAGGCATATCTCTAAAAGTCTTCGGAAGAAATCTGTCTTCACTCTTTGGCTTTGGAAGACTTTGTCTTTGAAGCTTCGGAAGACTTCACTTTTGGCTTCGGAAGATGTTGGTCTTGGCTTCAGAAGATTTTACACTTAGAATATTTCTAGTGCATGGTGTAAAACTTCCGAAGCATTTCTACTTCTGTTCTTTAGTGCATGCTTGGAGAGAGACTTTGGATGTTTTGGCTGCATCAGACTTATAGGAATCCTTACAAACTCCCCCTAGGCTGATGCTACCAAAACATTTAGAAGATCTTCAGATATTTGTAGTCTTCAGGACAATGATGACCATACCCTTCTTCATCAGATGATCAGGATCACTTAGACTCTCATAATATCTTCTCATCTCAAAGAGATCATGCAGAGGTAAGTTGATTATGTCTTGCCATGTATAGACATTCTCAACACCTTGATCTCTGATCACATGCCATCTCTCTGGATTAGTAGTGAAGATCCAGGATAAGATGAGTGTCTCAGCTGCAAGAGGAGCCACTTGAATTGGAGTTGATTGGGCTGCCTCTTCATGCACTTCCTCAGGTTGTTCTGACTCATCCTGAGGTGTAGAGGTGGATGATTCAGGCTTCTTGTTCTTAGACTTTGGTTTGGAGCCATCCTCTTCTTCCTCTTAGAAGACTTTAACTGAGAAGACTGGTCTGCAGCACCTTGTTGATCATCCTTGTCTTTCATAGTTGGGTGTTCCACCCTCACAGGTTCAAAAGGAGAGGGAGTTTGACCCTGTTGTGGATCAGAAGAAGAAGCTTGCTGAGGCTCAGCAGGAGGTCCAGGTTGTGTTGTCTCAGGTTGTTCAACCTTAACCTCCACTTCAGGTGGGATTTGACTTGGAGGAGAGTATAAGTCAATCAGCTCTCCACTCTTTATCTTCTGCTTGATTACCCTGATATGCTCATCCATTGTGGATAGAGACATAGGGCCAAGTCTCTTCGCGGAGAATCCATACAGCTTCAAGAAGCTCATCATCCTTTGTCTGTCAGCAGACTTCTTCATACTCTTTTGGATGATAGCTCTTGACTTTGCAGCATCTTCCCTCATCTTTCTTTTTGTTGCCTTTTGGTCTTTGAGCACTTGAAGTTCAAGCTGTTTGAGATACTCAAACTCAATGTACTCAAATGACAAGGGAAGAGTGCAGATGCCTGGTAGAGACCTGTGGCACTTAGGTAGTTGATCATGTTTTGCCTATCTGTTTTCTTGTCTACCTGAGGTTCTTGTGTAGCAGCCACATCCTCTTGCACAGGACTTTCCTGAACTGGGGAGAGATTTGGAGCATGCTTGTATAATCTTTTCTGTCTCTTCTCCTCTTTGAATTGGAGAAGTAATCTTGCATCCTCTGCTTCCTTCATCTCTCTTGACACTTCCATGTCAGCCAGTTCATTTAATTGCTCTAAAGGGAGAGATATCATCTCATCTATGTCATAGTTCCTGGTCTGCTGGTAAGTAATCCTGACTGCCCTCAACTCATCTTCTTGAGTGTTTGGTCTGGGGGCTGATTGCAGCTTGCATAAAGCCTGAAGACCCAGAGGAACTTTCTCCCCTTAGCTTCCTCTTCCTCTCTCTCTCCTCCTTCTCAATCTCCTCAGGAGTCAAAATCCTTTTCCCTTTATCACCCACAGACCTTTGTGACTCAGGGTGGAGAGAGGTTTGGCCTTCATTGCTTGGTGTAGCATCCAAGCTCTGGCCAGAGAGAGGTTGTGAGACACCTTCACCAGCAGGTGTTTCACTGAGGGAATGAATTTCTGAAGCAGTTGTTGGTGTGACAGGGCTCTCAGGCTCTATCATTGGGCCTTCAGCCAAGGTTTTCCCTTTGAAGCTAATCTCAGGTCTGCCTCAGCATCCAGTTGACCAATGACATTACCTGATTGCCTTTGTCTCCTTCTAAGGCTGAACTCTTCAGTAATTCTGTCTTGAATCCTGAGTGCTAACCTGTCAGCTTGTCTTGATTTGCTTGGGTTGACAAGTGGCATGTTGATCAGGTCAAGACCTTCATAGTAGTCTAAGGTCTGAAAATTGAACACTTCTTGCTGCCCTTGAACTCTGTGAAGAATGAGGGCTCTTCTATCAACATCATACCTCCGCCCAATAATGTAGTTTGAAGTTCCTTGAGGTGGAGATGACACAGCCCTTGGAATGCCTTCCTCAAAGAGACTCCTAATGACAGAGTCTATAATGTCCACATTAATTTGAACTTGAGGAAGTTGCTGAGTATGCACAGTTGCTAGTGAGGATGGTGAATCCTCAATGTCCTTACTCCCTGAAGAACTCGCAGTTTCTGTGACTGTAATGACTTTCTCTCCCTTTTTGGTAGCCACCCTCTTGCATAGGTGAGCTAGAGGTTAGGTCAATCACATTCACAGGTTCTTGTGTTCCTGGTTGAGCTCCTCTTAAAGGTCTCCCAGCTAGTTTTTCCCTGAGATAAGATATCTCAAGTTGCTGATCATTGACCCTATTATGCAGGGTAGTCACCTGAGATTCAAGGTGACTAACCTTAGAGACTAAATAGGAGCATGTTTTTGACAGTTTTTGCACCTTTATTCTCAGATTCCCCTTTTCTTCATCAGAAGAATCATTGGGGGATGAGATGATTGGACCAAAGTCCTCTCTCTCACCACCAGCCTCAGGTTCTTGGCTGCTGGATTTCCTCTGCACATTGACATTCTCAGTTGAGGTGTCAATGGACTTAGTTGCCATGGTTGAGGTCTTAATGATGTAATCACTTGCAGAAGTGAGAGCCTCTTCCATATGGATATCCTGAACAGATTCAGAAGTATCCACCTCAGTTATAGGTGACTGATGTGGGCTAGACAAAAGAGACTCATGAGTACTCATCTCTCTTTGAGTAGGGGAAGAGTAGAGAGACTCATGGTACCCACTGAAACCTAAGTCTTCATCAGTATAGAATGAGAGGTTGGGAATGGGTTAATTTAAGTCTAAAGGCTAGGGATGGTAATTGTCCCCTGAAGGTTGTTCACTTGAGTGTTGAGACTCAGAGTGAAGGCTTAAGGCAGTTGGGCTTGTGAGCTCATCAGGGTGAGCATGAGGAACCTCAGCCCTGATTGTTGAAGAGATGGGAGTGGTTTGCTCCTCAGGGGAAGTTGGAGCTCTAGTGTCCACTTCCTCCTGTATGGGTGAGTATATGGGGGCCTGCACAGACTCAATAGCTTGATTAGGGGTTCGTTTGGATTTTCGTTGGTAGGTGAGGGTGACTTGGGGCCTTTTTGGTGGTTGATAAGTAGAAGGTGTGGGTGGTTCAACACTAGCTTGTGTTGCTAGGTTGTCACCTTGAGCAATGAGCTCTAACATTTTTGGGACAAAGGCTGTTTCTACCCCTGAGAAGCCTACAGTTGGCTTCTTCATAATTTTAAAGATGTCGGGCTTCAACTGTCCCAATTTAAGAATATTATCTGTTTCCCTCAACTGTGAGCCCAGTTCACAGTTGAGAATGTGTTGAACATATCTAGGAAACATATAATACTCTAAGGAGTCAAAGTTAGCAAACAAATTTGTATAAACAAATTAAGAGTACCTGAACTTGACCTCTTGAACCATTCCATGTGTTATGAAGGATAGATCCTCAGGAATCTGGTCCCACCCTCCATGCTTGTTTGACAAGCTATGGATAACCACATGAAGCAGGTATTATCACTGGGATGAGACCTTCCCTTTCCTGAAGGTCTTTACAGATAAATCTCCCTCCATAGCCCATCTGCTCAAAGGAACGATTTACAGCTTCCTTTGGGAAGGACAACTCACCTTCTTCATCATCTAGCTGCAAGTGAGTGTTTATGATGGCCGGAGTGATGAAGATTGTTCTCCCTTGCACTGTGGCAGACAGTGCCTTCTCCCCATCCATAATGACCTCTTGGCAGGTCTTCCAAAATTCAAGCAGATGATCTTCATAGAGAGTAGGATCAATGGTTAGGGAGGTGAAGTAGTTTGATAGAGCTAATTAATGGCAAATCTCTGAGAAACTTTCATCTTTCTCAGAGCTTAACAGAGCAACTTGGTTATGTTGCCTGTGAAGTTGCATGGAGAAATCTGAGTTGTTTCTGAGGTTTAGGTTGGACATTTTAGAAGCTTAAGGATGAAGAAAGATGAAGAACAAAAGGCGGTTTGGGAGAATTTAGGTTTAAGGAATAGTGTAATTGAGGAAGATAGTGAAAGAGGGGGAACCGTTGGGCATTTATGTGAAAAGGATTTGAGACAAAGTTAATGAAAGAGGATAAACTTTGAAATCCGGATGTCGGTCCCACTCTGAAAAGTAGTTTACTTTTGCCAAAAAAGTAGTTTTCTTGGAAGTCGAGACATCTTCCGAAGGTTATTTGCTTCAGAAGTTCTGTAGAAAAAGCTTCCGAAAGCAAATTGGCTTCGGAAGAGATTTCAAAGGTTTTTGAGAATTTTGCTTCGGAAGAGAATTTACACTCAGAGATTTTTATTCTAAGAAGAATAAATACTTCCGAAGGTAAATTGCTTTCGAAAAAACTTGTTCTTTGAAAACATACAAAGTACTTAAGTTGATTTTTAAGCTTCGGAAGATATTTTAGAAATTTCTTCCGAAGGTAAAATCACTGAAGCAATTATTTGTTTACTAAGACATAAACTTCTTCCGAAGGTAATTTTGAATCTTCCGAAGAGATCAAGATTTTCAAAAATCTAAGAAAAGTCTTTTGAAAAGATTTTCTTCCAAAGAAAACAAGGGCTTATGAAGGTGATATAATAGACAACTTAGGACACACAGGTTTTAGAAATAAATATGATTAAGTTTTAAGAAAAGCTATTCAAAGTTAATCATCCCAATAGCTTATACAAGATATTTAAATCTCTGCTCATCAAAAGCTTTGGTGAACAGATCAGCATATTGTTCATTGGTGTTAACTTTGACTAGTTTGATTAATCCCTTTTCAAAGTTATCTCTAATCAAATGATACCTAATATTAATATGCTTTGTCCTTGAGTGCTGCATAGGATTCTCTATGATGGAGATAACACTATTGTTGTCTCTGTGGATGGGAGTCTCTTGAAAGTTAAATGCATAGTCCAGCATCTGATTTTGAATCCAAAGCACTTGAGAAGAGCAACTTGCAACAGCAATGTATTCAGCCTCAGCAGTTGATGCAGACACACAGGATTGTTTCTTGCATTGCCAAGAGACTACTCTTCCACCAAGAAATTGACATCCCCCTGATGTAGACTTTGCAGTCATGTTGCAACCACCATAGTCATTATCTGTATAAGCATACAGATTAAAGTCAGAATTCTTTGGATACCAAAGGCCAAGTGATGGAGCACCTTTGAGATATCTTAAAATTCTTTTGACAGTGACCAGGTGTGACATCTTGAGGTTGGCTTGATATCTTGCATAAATGCATGTAGCAAACATGATATCTGGCCTGCTAGCTGTGAGGTACATAAGAGACCCAATCATTGCCCTATAGAGATGTTCATCAACACACTCCCCCTCAAGATCAGGTCCAAGGGAGTGATTTCTGGCTATGGATGTCTTAGCAACCTTACAGTCAGTCATGTTAAACCTTTAAGTATGTCATGTACATTCTTTGACTGACTTATGAAGATGTCATTGTCAACTTGCTTCACTTGAATTCCTAGAAAGAAATTGAGTTCCCCCATGGCACTCATTTCAAACCTGTCCTTCATTAGCTTCTCAAAGTCTTTGTAGAGCTTTGGATTAGTTGACCCAAAGATAATGTCATCTACATATACTTGAACTAGCATTATGTCATTTCATGTTCCTTTGATGAAGAGAGTTCCATCTATAGTACCTCTTATACTTAGATAGAGTCTCATACCACTTTCTTGGTGCTTGGTGCAGCACATAAAGAGCTTTATCAAGCCTGCAGACATAATCAGATGATCAGGATCTGCAAACCTAGGTGGTTGTCTGACACACACATCTTCATCAATCACCCCATAAAGAAAAGCACACTTGACATCAAGTTGGTAGACCTTGAAATTCTTGGATGCAGCAAAAGCTAGGAATATTCTAACAGCTTCAAGTCTTGCCACAGGAGCAAAAACATCTGTGTAGTTAATTCCTTCTTCTTGAGTATATCCTTGAACAACTAGTCTTGCCTTGTTTTTGATGACAAGTCCTCTATCATCCTTCTTGTTCCTAAAAACCCATTTGGTTCCTATGGTAGTCTTCCCTTGAGGAAGAGGACATAGGTTCCAAACCTTTTGTCTTTTGAATTGAAGCAGCTCCTCTAGCATAGCTTCAACCCAACTTCCATCCTTTAGAGCCTCATCAATTTTCTTTGGCTCTATCTGGGACAAGAAACAAGAGTGAAGACAAACATTTGCTTCATGGGTTTGTCTTCTTGTTCTCACCCCTGAATCAACATCTCCAATGATGTTTGTGGTAGGATGAGACTTGTGGATCCTTAGCTGAGGGATCATAGCAAATTGCTTAGACAGATCTAAATTTGAAAAATTTTGATCTGGCAAAGAAGATTCATCCTCCACATCAGCACACTTATCAAGATTGACTTGATCCAATGAGTGTGTGACATCATTGATGTTGTCTTCAATGTAGTGGTTATCAGCATCAAGAAATTCTTGATCACTTTCAGCACCACCATTTTCTCCAACATTTGAAGCTCCTTCTTCTGAGTTTTGTGCCTCTAAGCTGGAATTTGAAGGCACCCCAGAAGCATCAGCAGGATTTGTCATTGATGTGCTGGTAGAAGCTTCATTTGTAGGAATAGTTACAACTGGAGCTGAAGATGTGTAACTTGATGGTCTTCTGAGCTCAAATCTTGGGTCAGGATCACCTGTTGGTAATATATCTGTAGATCTTGAAACATTCTCACAAGATTTGTTAAAACAGTTGGTAACTAAATCAAGATCAAATAGCCAATCCGGACCAGAACCTTTCACACTGGGAGTGTGCTCATTGAAAGTCACATTAGCTGACTCCTCAACTACTCTAGTTCTGAGATTGTATACTCTATAAGCTTTAGCTTGAGAAGAGTATCCAATAAAGTGTCCATCATCTGATTTCTCAGCAATCTTGGCAATTTGATCCTTGGTATTCAAGATGGTGCAAGGACATCCAAATGACCTGAGAAAACCAATGAAAGGTTTTCTTTTATGCCAAAGTTCATAAGGAGTCTTACCATGTGTCTTAACCACTAAAACTCTGTTTTGCACATAGCAAGCAGTGTTCACTGCCTCTGCCCAGAAGGTGATGGGCAGTTTAGAGTAAGACAACATAGTTCTTGTAGCTTCAATTAGTGTCCTGTTTCTCCTCTCAGCAACACCATTTTGCTGAGGAGTCCTAGGAGCCCTATATTGTCTTGTAATACCTTTTTCATCACAAAATGTATCAAGGATTTGATTCTTGAATTCAGTTCCTTGATCACATCTTATGGTTTTGACCTTGTGATCACATTGATTCTCAATCTTTAAGATGAAATTCTTCAGAATCTCAAGAGTCTCATCCTTAGTTCTAAGAAAGAAGACCCAAGTGAATCTTGTAAAATCATCTGTGATCACCAAACAATAAGAGGTCCTTCCTAGACTCACTACACTGGTGGGGCCAAAGAGATCCATATGTAATAAGTGTAGGGGATTAATGATGGAGTTTCTTTCCTTTGGCTTGTGAGATACCTTGTGTTGCTTCCCTTTTAGGCATGCAACACAGTGGTCATCACTTGTAAACTCTTTCTTTGGTATTCCAGTTACCAAATCATTCTTAATTAATTTATTCATGTTTTTAAAGTTTACATGGCATATTCTTTTATGCCAGAGGAAAGATTCATCATTATTTGCTTTAGATAGAAAGCATGAAACTTCTCTTGAGGGAGATGTTTCTTGCAAGTCCATCTTGTACATGTTCCCTTTCTTGGGGGCTCTAAGCAAGATGTGCCCATGAGGAAAGACCACCCCGGGCCTGAGAACAATGCACTCATGTTCAGTAAAGAGCATGTTATGACTCTGATCACAAAATTGGGATACACTCAGAAGATTGTACCCAAGCTCCTTGACAAAGTTTACCTTCTCAATGCTGAGCTTACCATTTGTGACCTTGCCCCTTCCAGTAATGTAACCTCCTGCATCTCCTCCAAAAGCAATTGGTCCTCCATCAATTCTTTCAAACTTTTGGAGTAGTGACCTATTGCCTGTCATGTGCCTGGAACAACCACTATCAATGATCCATACATTTCTGTTTGTCTTGAGTTGTCCCTGCACAAAAAAGATGATTAGTTACATTTGGAAACCCAAGCCTCATTGGTCTTGGGCTCATCAAAAGAAGTTGAAGACAATGCAACAGTAATTGATCCTATAGTCATGCTAGAAGGATCATTTGCTGATGTTGATGAAGAACTTTCAGCCACTTGGTCTTTCTTTGACTTCCATACCACCTTTGGAAGCTTAAACTTGACCTTCAATACTTCGGAAGTTTTGATGACTTTGGAAGTTTTGTTGACTGGCCCTTCGGAAGATCTTGCTTTTACTGCAGCAGACTTCAGTGCTTCGGTAGTATTCCTTTCTTCCGAGACCAAATTTTCTTCCGAAGGCAAGTTTCCACTTGTCTTCTTCTTCATTTTGGAGCTTCCGAAGGAAATAGATTTTCCTTCCAAAGCTTGCTTCTTCTTCTCCAAACTCTTAGAAGTTTCTTTCTTGGTCATGTGGAGAGTACTGCTTGGATTGTAGACACAATCCTTAGCAAGATGAGAAGTACTCCCACACATAACACAGTCCATTTTCTTCCTTCTAGGAGTTCTTCTTTGTGAACAAGCTAAACTTGATCACTTTCCTTCTCCATCTTCATCTTTGCAGATGTTGTGGCAACTCTTGTGGGGTTAGAACTACCTTTGGAGCTGGATGGTTCAGGTTGTACAGCAGCAATGCACAACTGATCAGCCTTCTTCTTGATGATGGGATGATTTGGACATGAACTAGAACTCTTGTTGATGGAGTTCAAGTTTGTGTCTTCAGCCTTTACCACTTCAAATCCTGCAGAGATGAAGACTTGTTTTTGTGCAGAATTGAAGGTGGCCTTGATCTCTTGAGCCTTTTTGGACTTTCTTTTGGCCTTCCTGATCAAGTTCTTTCTTCTTGACTTGGTCATCCCAACAGCTTTGCTCTCCTCAGAGGGATGGTGACCCTTCTTAGAATGCTCTTCTTCACTCTTCTCAGAGCCATTCTCCACCATCTCCTCTACATCCTCTTCAGTCACAGGATCTATGAGGGGAAGCTCATCTTCACAAGTTCCACACCTAGGAGATCTTACAGACAAGATTGTGTGTGGAGGAGCTATCTCACAAGATCCTAGTCCCTGCTTATTTTGATAACAAACTTTTGCATGCAAGGATGAGGATATTATGTTCTTGAAGGTCTCTTCTTCAAGAACACATTTTTCTGCCTTGGCTTTGCTGATCACAAGCTCAGCCTGGCATTCAGTTAATTTAGTAATGAGATCTTTGATTTGAGTCCTGTAGTTTGTATGCTCATGTTTAAGAGTTGAAATGGTTTTCTCTAAGTCCTCTATCTTTAGTTTATAATCATTTTCAGCTCTTTTAAAATCAGCTTTTAAAATATTTAAGGACTCAAGTCAGATCTCATTTCTAAATTATAGGACTGTATCTATTAACTTTAGCAATGCATTCAGGAGTACAAAGATGTTCCAATACCTTGGCTTCATCATGGTCTGCCATGAGTGCTTGGTTTGGAGATGCATATTCTACTTGAAAGCTCCAGTCAAAGCCTCCTTCTTCAATAGCAACTACAACTTGCTGTTTTGGCTTCTCATTCTGGGGGGTTTTCTCAGTGTAGTTTGGTCTGGTTTGTGCTTGGCCACCATTTGTCCTTGGTGCCTTACACTCTCTTGCAAAGTGTCCCATCTGGTTACAATTGTAACACTTTACTTTGCTTTTGTCCAGCCCAAACTTTCCACTGGCTGCATTGCTTGGAAACTTTCTCCCTGTCCTCTTGTAGAACTTCTTGGCTTTGTGAGTGAGAAGAGCCATCTGTTGACTATCTCCATGTACTCCAGATCATCTGGATGGATACAGTCCAAATTTCAAGAGTGAAGAGAAAGTTGCCTGAAGTTTCATCAGCAGAGACAAAGGCATGAGAAGAACTTGTCTCTTGGAAAGGACTTCCTTGAGTGTAGATTTCCTTTGGAGTCTCTAAGAAGGTGATGAAAGGGTCCTTTTGTGAGTTGTCAGGGAAGCATATAAGATGATGCTGTGGTTCAATGCTTTCCCTTTCAACCACATGGAGGGCTAAACTCAGTTGATTGCTGGAGTTTCTAGATGAGTTTTGCATGTTCATCTCCATCTGGTAGCCACTAAGAATACCATACAACTCTGTGAGAGTAAGAGTCCTAAGGTTCTCAGTCCTCTTGATAACAACACAATAATGTGTCCATTTTCTAGGAAGAGAGGACATAAACTTCCTTACAATGTCCCTGTTCTCAAGAGTTACTTCAACATCCATTAGAGTATCCACAGTCTCAACATACCTGAAGTATTGTTGAGTCATGGTTTCACCTGCCTTGAAGGTGAAGTTTTCAAACTGCTGCTTCAGGAGATCCTTCTTGTTCTCCTTTGCTTCAGTAGACCCCTCATACATCAGCTTCAGTGCTTCCCATAGTTGCTTGGCAGTTTTGCACTTCTTGAAGCCTCTGTAGATGGAGTTTGGAAGACCAATTTGAAGGGCTGTCATGGCTTTCTAATCAATCTCTATTCTCTTTCTATCTGCTTCAGAGTAATCAGCCACAGCCGTAGGAATCATACCACCACTAGTAGCAGAAGTGGTGCTCGGTATGTAAGGTCCTTCAACAACAGAGTCCCACATCCTGGAGTCTTGAGACTTGATGAAGCCTTCCATTCTTTGACACCAAGTATCAAAGTCTTCAGGAATGATCAGTGGAGACTTTGTCATAGTTCCAGTTTCCATATCAGATTTGGTTATAGCTGCCATTTGAGTTGTTTGAGGGATCTTAAGATGGTGAGATCTTATATCAAGAGCCTGAAATGCTTTGATACCAAATGCAGGACCGGTGAAGGGTATGCACTTACAACACAACAACACAATGAGGAGAGTTTCTTAGAACACTTAACAGATCAAATAGGGAACTGGTTAACTTGTTAATGAAAGATGCAAAGAACACAAGTAAATATGAGACAAAACAAGATTGCAAACAACACAAGTATTTGGTTTTCAAGAATGTTGTATATTGCTTCTCAAGTTCTATTACAAGTTACAAAGCATCGATAGAAAGTTACAAGTACTTGAGATACTTTATACTACATCCTACAGCCGGCCATACTTTGAAGGCCAGCTGGATACAATTGACTAGACAACTACAAAATCAAATGTAGAGTCAAAAGGCAGATCTGCCTTTTGACTTGTAACTATGACATGCCATAGCTCACATCCTAATATATTACAAGAAGGATAAAAGTACATAAAGTAGAAAGCATGGACTCAAGACCTCAATATACAGTTACCAAAAGCATGGACCTTTCACCAACTCATGTAAGTTGGTGACTTTACAGAGTAGCAGCGGAAAGGTGGTTCAATTTGATGGTAAAGTACGTCAGATAAAGGCATATCTCTAAAAGTCTTCAGAATAAATCTGTCTTCACTCTTTGGCTTCGGAAGACTTTGTCTTTGAAGCTTCGGAAGACTTTGTCTTTGAAGCTTCGGAAGACTTCACTTTTGGCTTCGGAAGATGTTGGTCTTGGCTTCGGAAGATTTTACACTTAGAATATTTCTATTGCATGGTATAAAACTTCCGAAGCATTTCTACTTCTGTTCTTTAGTGCATGCTTGCAGAGAGACTTTGGATGTTTTGACTGCATCAGACTTATAGGAATCCTTACATTTAGAAATGAGATCTGATCTTGAGTCCTTAAATATCTTAAAAGCTGATTTTAAGAGAGCTGAAAATGATTATAAACTAAAGATAGAGGACATAGAGAAAACCATTTCAACTCTTAAACATGAGCACACAAACTACAAGACTCATATCAAATATCTCATTACTAAGTTAACTGAATGCCAGGCTGAGCTTGTGATCAGCAAAGCCAAGGCAGAAAAATGTGTTCTTGAAGAAGAGACCTTCAAGAACATAATATCCTCATCCTTGCATGCAAAAGTTTATTATCAAAATAAGCAAGGACTGGGATCTTGTGAGATAGCTCATCCACACACAATCTTGTCTGTAAGATCTCTTAGGTGTGAAACTTGTGAAGATGAGCTTCCCCTCATAGACCCTTTGACTGAAGAGGATGAAAAGGAGATGGTAAAGAATGGCTCTGAGAAGAGTGAAGAAGAGCATTCTAAGAAGGGTCACCATCCCTCTGAGGAGAGCAAAGCTGTTGGGATGACCAAGTCCAGGAGAAAGAACTTGATCAGGAAGGCCAAAAGAAAGTCCAAGAAGGCTCAAGAGATCAAGGCCACCTTTAACTCTGCACATAAACAAGTCTTCATCTCTACAGGATTTGAAGTGGTAAAGGCTGAAGACACCAACTTGAACTCCATCAACAAGAGTTCTGGTTCATGTCCAAATCATCCTATTATTAAGAAGAAGGCTGATCAGTTGTGCACCACTGCTATACAACCTGACCATCCAGCTTCAAAGGTAGTTCTATCCCCACAAGAATTGCCATAACATCTGCAAAGATGAAGATAGAGAAGGAAAGTGATCAAGTTAAGCCTTGTTCACAAAGGAAAACTCCTAGAAGGAAGAAAATGGACTATGTTATGTGTGGGAGTACCTCTCATCTTGCTAAGGATTGTGTTTACAATCCAAAGAGTACTCTCCACATGACCAAGAAAGAAACTTCTAAGAGTTTGGAGAAGAAGAAGCAAGCTTCGGAAGGAAAATCTCTTTCCTTCGGAAGCTCCAAAATGAAGAAGAAGACAAGTGGAAACTTGCCTTCGGAAGAAAATTTAGTCTCGGAAGAAAGGAATACTTCCGAAGCACTAAAGCCTGCTGCAGTGAAAGCAAGATCTTCCGAAGGTCCAGTCATCAAAAGTTCTGAAGTCAACAAAACTTCCAAAGTATTGAAGGTCAAGTGTAAGCTTCCAAAGGTGGTGTGGAAGTCAAAGAAAGACCAAGTGGCTGAAAGTTCTTCATCAACATCAGCAAATGATCCTTCTAGCATGACTATACGATCAATTACTGTTGCATTGTCTTCAACTTCTTTTGATGAGCCCAAGACCAATGAGGCTTGGGTTTCCAAATGTAACTAACCATCTCTTTTATGCAGGAACAGCTCAAGACAAACAGAAATGTATGGATCATTGACAGTGGCTGTTCCGGGAATATGACAGGCAATATGTCACTACTATAAAAGTTTGAAAGAATTGATGGAGGACCAGTTGCTTTTGGAGGAGATGCAGGAGGTTACATTACAGGAAGGGGCAAGGTCACAAATGGTAAGCTCAGCATTGAGAAGGTAAACTTTGTCAAGGAGCTTGGGTACAATCTCTTGAGTGTATCCTAATTTTGTGATCAAAGTCATAACATGCTCTTTACTGAGCATGAGTGTATTGTTCTCAGGCCCGGTGTGGTCATTCCTCATGAGCACATCTTGCTCAGAGCCCCTAGGAAAGGAAACATGTACAAGATGGATTTGCAAGAAACATCTCCCTCAGGAGAAGTTTCATGCTTTCTATCTATAGCAAATAATGATGAGTCTTTCCTCTGGCATATAAGAATATGCCATGTAAACTTTAAAAATATAAATAAATTAATTAAGAATAATTTGGTAACTAGAATACCAAAGAAAGAGTTTACAAATGATGACCACTAGGTTGCATGCCAGAAGGGGAAGCAACCCAAGGTATCTCACAAGCCAAAGGAAAGAAATTCCATCATTAATCCCCTACACTTATTACATATGGATCTCTTTGGCCCCACCAGTGTAATGATTCTAGGAAGGACCTCTTATTGTTTGGTGATCACAGATGACTTTACGAGATTCACTTGGGTCTATTTTCTTAGAACTAAGGATAAGACCCCTGAGATTCTAAAGAATTTCATCTTAAAGATTGAGAATCAATGTTATCACAAGGTCAAAACCATAAGATGTGATCAAGAAACTGAATTTAAGAACCAAATCCTTGATACAATTTGTGATGAAAAAGGTATTACAAGACAATATAGTGCTCCCAGGAATCCTCAGCAAAATGGTGTTGCTGAGGAGGAGAAACTGGACACTAATTGAAGCTGCAAGAACTATGTTGTCTGACTTTAAACTACCCATCACCTTCTGGGCAGAGGCAGTGAACACTGCTTGCTATGTGCAAAACAGAGTTTTAGTAGTTAAGACACATGGTAAGACTCCTTATGAACTTTGGCACAAGAGAAAACCTTTCATTGGTTTTCTCAGGTCATTTGGATGTCATTGCACCATGTTGAATACCAAAGATCAAATTGCCAAATTTGCTGAGAAATCGGATGATGGACATTTTATTGGATACTCTTCTCAAGCTAAAGCTTATAGAGTATACAATCTCAGAACTAGAGTAGTTGAGAAGTCAGCCAATGTGACTTTCAATGAGCACACTCCCAGTGTGAAAGGTTCTGGTCCGGATTGGCTATTTAACAAATCTTGTGAGCATGTTTCAGGGTCTACAGATAACTACCTACAAGTGATCCTGACACAAGATTTGAGCTAAGAAGACCTTCAAGCTACACATCTTCAGCTTTATTGGTAACCAATCCTACAAATGAAGCTTCTACCAGCACATCAATGACAAATCCTGCTGATTCTTCTGGGGTGCCTTCAAATTCCAGCTTAGAGGCATAAAACTCAGATGAAGGAGCTTCAAATGTTGGAGAAAATGGTGGTGGTGAAAGTGATAAGGAATTCCTTGATGCTGATAACCATTCCATTGAAGATAACATCAATGATGTCACACACTCATTGGATCAAGTCAATCTTGATAAGTGTGCTGATGTGGAGGATGAATCCTCCTTGCCAGATCAAAATTTCTCAAATTTAGATCTGTCCAAGCAACTTGCTGTAATCCCCCAGCTAAGAATCCACAAGTCTCATCCTACCACAAACATCATTGGAGATGTTGATTCAGGGGTGAGAACAAGAGGACAAACCCATGATGCAAATGTTTGTCTTCACTCTTGTTTCTTGTCCTAGATAGAGCCAAAGAATATTGATGAGGCTCTAAAGGATGGAAGTTGGGTTGAAGCTATGCAAGAGGAGCTGCTTCAATTCAAAAGGCAAAAGGTTTGGAACCTATGTCCTCTTCCTCAAGGGAAGACTACCATAGGAACCAAATGGGTGTTCAGGAATAAGAAGGATGATAGAGGACTTGTCATCAAGAACAAGGCAAAACTAGTTGTTCAAGGGTATACTCAAGAAGAAGGAATTGACTACACAGATGTCTTTGCTCCTGTAGCAAGACTTGAAGCTATCAGGATATTCCTAGCTATTGCTGCATCCAAGAACTTCAAGGTCTACCAACTTGATGTCAAGTGTGCTTTTCTCTATGGAGTGATTAATGAAGAGGTGTATGTCAGACAACCACCTGAGTTTGCAGATCTAGATCATCCTGATTATATCTGCAGGCTTAATAAAGCTCTTTATGGGTTGCACCAAGCACCAAGGAAGTGGTATGAGATTCTATCTCAGTATCTCTGTCAGCAAGATACAAAAGGGGTACTATGGAACTCTTTTCATCAAAGGAACATGAAATAACATAATGCTAGTTCAAGTATATGTAGATGACATCTTTGAGTCAACTAATCCAAAGCTCTGCAAAGACTTTGAGAAGCTGATGAAGGACAGGTTTGAAATGAGTGTCTTTGGGGAACTCAATTTCTTTCTAGGAATTCAAGTGAAGCAAGTTGACAATGGTATCTTCATAAGTCATTTAAAGTATGTACAAGACATACTTAAAAGGTTCAACATGATTGATTGTAAGGTTGCTAAGACACCCATAGCTAGAAACCACTCCATTGGACTTGATCTTGAGGGGGAGTGTGTTGAACATCTCTACAAGGTAATGATTGGGTCTCTTATGTACCTCACAGCTAGCAGGCTTGATATTATGTTTGCTACATGCATTTGTGCAAGATATCAAGCGAATCCCAAGATGTCACACCTGGTTACTATCAAAAGAATATTTAAGATATCTCAAAGGTGCTCCATCACTTGGCCTTTGGTATCCAAAAAAATTCTAACTTTAATCTATATGCTTATACAGATAGTGACTATGGTGGTTGCAACATGACTACAAAGTCTACATCAGGGGGATTCCAATTTTTTGGTGGAAGGATAGTCCCTTGACAATGTAAGAAACAATCCTTTGTGTCTGCATGAACTGCTGAGGTTGAATACATTGCTGCTGCAAGCTGCTGTGCTCAAGTGCTTTGGATTCAAAATCAGATGCTGGACTATGAATTCAACTTCAAGGAGACTCCCATCCACATAGACAACAATAGTGCTATCTCAATTACCGAAAATCCTGTGCAGCACTTAAGGACAAAGCATATCAATATCAGGTAGCATTTGATTAGAGATAACTTTGAAAAGGAATTAATCAAACTAGTCAAAGTTAACATAAATGAACAATATGCTGATCTGTTCACCAAAGCTTTTGATGAACAAAGATTTAAATATCTTGTATCAGCTATTGGGATGATTAACTTTGAATAGCTTTTTTTAAAACTTAATCATATTATTTTTAAAACCTGTATGTCCTAAGTTGTCTATTTCATCATCTTCATAAGCCTTTTGTTTTCATTGGAAGAAAATCTTTTTAAAAGACATTTCTTAGATTTGAAAATTTTGATCTTTTTCCTTTCCGGAAGATTTAAAATTACCTTCGGAAGAAATTTATGTCTTCGTAAACAAATAACCACTTCAGTAATTTTACCTTCGGAAGAAGTTTCTGAAATATCTTCCGAAGCCTAAAATCAACTAAAGTACTTATATGTTTTATAAGAACAATTTTCTTCCGAAAGCAATTTACCTTCGGAAGTTCATTCTTTTTAGAATAAAAAAAACTCTGAGTGTTAATTCTCTTCCGAAGCAAAATTCTCAAAAACCTTTGAAATATCTTCCGAAGCCAATTTGCCTTCGGAAGCTTTTTCTTCAGAACTTCCGAAGCAAATAACCTTCGGAAGATTTCTCGACTTCCAAGAAAACTACTTTTGGGCAAAAGTAAACTACTTTTCAGAGGTGGGACCGACATCCAGATTTCAATGTTTATCCTCTTTTATTAACTTTGTCTCAAATCCTTTTCACATAAATACCCAACGCTTCCCGCCTCTTTCATTATCTTCTTCAATTATACTATTTCTTAAACCTAAATTCTCCCAAACCGCCTTTGTTCTTCACCTTCCTTCACCTTTAAGCTTCTCAAAATAGCCAATCTAAACCGCAGAAACAACCCTGACTTCTCCATGCAACTTCACAGGCAACACAACCAGGTTGCTCTGTTGAACTCTGAGAAAGATGATAGTTTCTCAGAGGTTTGCTGTTTTCTGGCTCTATCTAACTATTTCACCTCCCTAACCATTGATCCTACTCTCTATAAGGATCATCTGCTTGAATTTTGGAAGACCTGCTAAGTGGTCATTATGAATGGGGAGAAGGCACTGTCTGCCACAGTGCAGGGGAGGACAATCTTCATCACTCTGGCCATCATCAACACTCATCTACAGCTGGATGATGAAGAAGGTCAGTTGTCCTTCCCAAAGGAAGCTGTTAATCATTCTTTTGAGCAGATGGGCTATGTGGGAGATTACTTTGTAAAGAACTTCAGGAAAGGGAAGGTCTCATCCCAGTGGAAATACCTGCTTCATGTGGTTATCCACAACTTGTCAAATAAGCATGGAGGGTGGGACTAGATTCTTGAGGATCTCTCCTTCATTGTGCATGGAATGGTTCAAGGGGTCAAGTTCATGTACTCTCAATTTGTTTACACAAATTTGCTTGCTAACTTGGACTCCTTAGAGTATTATATGTTTCTTAGATATGTTCAATACATTCTCAACTGTGAACTGGGCTCACAATCAAGGGAAACAAGTAATATTCTTAAATTGGGACAGATGAAGCCCGACATCTTTAAAATCATGAAGAACCCAACTGTAGGCTTCTCAGGGGTAGATACAGCCCTTGTCCCAAAAAAGTTAGAGCTCATTGCTCAAGGTGACAACCTAGAAACACAAGCTAGTGTTGAACCCACACCTTCTACCTCCCAACCACCAAAAAGACCACAAATCACTCTCACCTACCAAAGAAAATCCAAATGAACCCCTGCTCAAGCTATTGAGCTTGTGCAGGCTCCCATACACTCACCCATACAGGAGGAAGTGGATACTAGAGCTCCCACTTCCCCTGAGGAGCAAACCACTCCCATCTCTTCAAGAATCAGTGCTGAGGTTCCTCATGCTCAGTCTGATAAGCTTACAAGCCCAACTGCCTTAAGCCTTCACTCTTAGTCTCAACACTCAAGTGAACAACCTTCAGGGGACAGTTACCATCCCTAGCCTTTAGACTTAAATCAACCCATTCCCAACCTTGAATTATATACGGATGAAGACTTAGGTTTCAATGAGTATCATGAGTCTCTTTACTCTTCCCCTACTCAAAGAGAGATGAGTACTCCTCTTCCCCTACTCAAAGAGAGATGAGTACTCCTGAGTCTCCTTTGTCTAGCCCACATCAGTCACCTATCACTGAGGTGGATCTCCCTGAACCTGTTTAGGAGGTTCATATGGAAGAGGCTCTTACTTCTGCAAGTGATTACATCATTAAGACCTCAACCATGCAACTCAGCCCATTGACACTTCAACTGAGGCTGTCAATGTGCAAAGGAAATCCAGCAGCTAAGAACCTGAAGCTGATGGTGAGAGAGAGGACTTTGGTCCAATCATCTCATCCCCTAATGATTCTTCTGATGAAGATGAGGGGAATTTGAGACTAAAGGTGCAAAACTATCAAAAACATGCACCTATTTAGTCTCTAAGGTTAGTCACCTTGAATCTCAGGTGACTACCCTACACAACAGGGTCAATGATCAGCAACTTGAGATATCTTATCTCAGGAAAAAACTAGCTGGGAGACCTTTAAGGAGAGCTCAACCAGAAACACAAGAACCTGTGAATGTGATTGACCTAACTCCTAGCTCACCTATGCAAGAGGGTGATGCTACCAAAAAGGGGGAGAAAGTCATTACAGTCACAGAACCTGGGAGTTCTTCAGGGAGTATGGACATTGAGGACTCACCATCCTCACTTGCAATTGTGCATACTCAGCAACTTCCTTAAGTTCACATTGATGTGGACTCTATAGACTCCTTCATTCAGAGTCTCTTTAAGGAAGGCATTCCAAGGGCTATGTCATCTCCACCTCAAGGAACTTCAAATTACAATATTGGATGGAGGTATGATGCTGATAGAAGAGCCCTCATTCTTCACAGAGTTCAAGGGCAACAAGAGTTTTTCAATTTTCAGACCTTGAACTACTATGAAGGTCTTGACCTAATCAACATGCCACTTGTCAACCCAAGTCAATCTAGACAAGCTAAGAGGCTGGCACAGAGGATTCAAGACATAATTACTAAAGAGTTCAGTCTAAGAAGGAGACAAAGGCAATCAGGTAATGTCATTGGTCAACTGGATGTTGAGGCAGACCCTGAGATTAGCTTCAAAGGGAAAACCTTGGCTGAAGGCCCAGTGATAGAGCCTGAGAGCCCTGTCACACCAACAACTACTTCAGAAATTCATCCCCTCAGTGAATCACCTGCTGGTGAAGGTGTATCACAACCTCTCTCTGGCCAGAGCTTGGATGCTACACCAAGCAATGAAGGCCAAAGCTCTCTCCACCCTATGTCACAAAGGTCTGTGGGTGACAAAGGGAAAAGGATTCTAACTCCTGAGGAGATTAAGGAGGAGGAGAGAGATAGGAAGAGGAAGCTAAGGGGAGAAAGTTCCTCTGGGTCTTCAGGCTTCATGCAAGCTGTAATCAGGCTGCCCCCAGACTAAACACTCAAGATGATGAGTTGAGGGCAGTCAGGATTACTTACCTGCAGACCAGGAACTATGACATTGATGAGATTATATCTCTCCCCTTAGAGGAACTCAATGAACTGGCTAACATGGAAGTGTCAAGAGAGATGAAGGAAGCAGAGGATGCAAGGCTACTTCTCCAAATCAAAGAGGAGAAGATACAGAAAAGATTATACAAGCATGTTCCTACTCTTTCCCCAGTTCAGGAAAGCCCTGTGTAGGAGGCTGTGGCAACTACACAAGAACCTCAAGTAGACAAGGAAACAGATAGGCAAAACATGATCAACTACCTGAGTGCCACAGGTCTCTACTAGGCATATTCACTTCTTCCCTTGTCCTTTGAGTACATTAAGTTTGAGTATCTCAAACAGCTTGAACTTCAAGTAGTCAAAGAACAAAAAGCAACAAAAAGAAAGATGAGGGAAGAGGCTGCATAGTCAAGAGCCATTATCCAAAAGAGCATGAAGAAGTCTGCTGACAAACAAAGGATGATGAGCTTCTTGAAGCTGTATGGATTCTCCGGAAGGAGACTTGGCCCTATGTCTCTATCAACAATGGATGAACACATCAGGGTAATCAAGCAGAAGATCAAAAGTGGATAGCTAATTGACTTACACTCCCCTTCAAGTCAAGCTCCTCCCGAAGAAGAGGTTAAGGTTGAACAACCTGAGACAACACAACCTGGACCTCCTGCTGAGCCTTAGCAAGCTTAAGCTTCTAATCCACAGCAAGGTCAAACTCCCTCTCCTTCTAAACCTGTAAGGGAGGAACACCCAACTGAGCAAGACAAGACTGATCAACAAGATGCTGCAGACCAGTCTTCTCAGTTAAAGTCCTCAAAGAAGAGGAAGAGGATGGCTTCTAAACCAAAGTTGAAGAAGAAGAAGAAGCCTGAATCATCCACCTTTACACCTCAGGCTGAGTTAGATCAACCTGAGGAAGTGCATGAAGAGGCAGCCTAATCAACTCCAATCCAAGTGGCTCCTCTTGCATCTGAGAGACCCATCTTATCCTTGACCTTCACAACTAATGCAGAGAGATGGCATGTGATTAGAGATCAAGGTGGTGAAGATTTCCACACATGGAAAGACTTATTCAACCTACCACTGTATGATCTCTTTGAAATGAGAAGATACTATGAGAGTCTAAGTGATCCTGACCATCTAATGAAGAAGGGCATGGTCATCATCATCATGAGGACTGTCAAAAGCTGAAGATCTTCAAATGTTTTGGTAGCATCAGCCTAGGGGGAGTTTGTAAGGATTCCTATAAGTCTGTAGCAGCCAAAACATCCAAAGTCTCTCTGCATGCATGCACTGAAGAACATAAGTAGAAATGCTTCGGAAGTTGTACACCTTGCACTAGAAATATTCTAAGTGTAAAATCTTCCGAAGCCAAGACCAACATCTTCCGAAGCCAAAAGTGAAGTCTTCCGAAGCTTCAAAGACAAAGTCTTTCGAAGCCAAAGAGTGAAGACAGATTTCTTCCGAAAACTTTTAGAGACATGCTTTTATCTGATGTACTTTACCATAAAGTTGGATCACCTTTCCGCTGCAATTCTGTTCAGTCACCAACTTACATGAGTTGGTGAAAAGGTCCATGCTTTTGGTAACTGTACATTGATGTCTTGAGTCTAAGCTTTCTACTTTGTGTACTTTTATCCTTTTTGTAATATATTAGGATGTGAGCTATGGCATGCCATAGTCACTAGTCAAAAGGCAATCTGCCTTTTGACTCTAAATTTGATTTTGTTGTCTAGTCTTATGTATCCAGCTGGCTTTCAAAGTATGGTCGGCTGTAGGATGTAGTATATGTATCTCAAGTACTTGTAACTTTCTAAGTATGCTTTGTAACATTTGTAATAGAACTTGAGAAGCAATATACAACATTCTTGAAAACCAAATACTTGTGTTGTTTGCTATCTTGTTCTGTCTCATTCTTACTTGTGTTCTTAGAATCTTTAACTTAAGTTAACCAGTTCCCTATTTGATCTGTTAAGTGTTCTAAGTAACTCTCCTCATTGTGTTGTTGTGTTGTAAGTGCATACCCTTCACCGGTCCTTTAATCTTTTTCCAAATGCAGGATAACCCCAAGGGGTTGTGGATTTTTTTCTACCAATTGGAGCCCTTCCTTCACCACCCCCATGTGGATGGTCTACAGGGTTCATAATTACTCCTCTTACTACAGGGTGCTTACCTAGCGAACGCTTAGATCCGGCTCTACCCAAACTTTTCTGGTTCACCCCAACATTCCCCACTTGTCCGACTGTATGGATCGACTTGGAAAATGGAAAGATTTGTACAGGTTATATGTTCCGTCACCACTTTGTGGAAAAGCCTTAGGTATGAATATGTTAGATACTTGTGACTCGATTGTTGAAATAGTATCTCTCCCCCAAAAAGCATGTTTTTTACCGACGCACAAAGAAAATATTTTGTTGCGAATGAAGAACCTCATGTAAATACCATGGAATAAGGTTTGATCCTATTCATAGAGATTCCATAAGTATCTCATTCCAGAAATGAAAACAATTGGGATTTTTTTAGAAATTGGATGCAGTTACTAATTCATGATCTGGCATGAACCCTGTAGACCATATATATATATATATATATATATATATATATATATATTTAAGGGAGGGATTAAATGATAACCCATTTTTTTGTGAGAACTTTAAAAACTAATCTCAGCCACTAGTTTTCAATGGAAAATGGTAATTAACAAATATATAATAAAAAATTATAAGATAAAAAATAACATAAAAATAAAAAAATAAAAACACAAGATAAAAAATACTGAATTTTATGGTGAAATGTTTTTGGAAAAATGATGTCGTGAAAAAAAGTTATGAACATTTTAATAAAAGGGGGGGAAATGACATGTGATTTGCATGTGATAAAAAATGAGTAGCTCATATTGGTTCTTAGGGTTCTTGTAAAAATGATGGTTCTCAAGATAACCCTACCCTATATCTCAACACCTTGATCTCGGATCACATGCCATCTTTCTGGATTAGTTGTAAAGGTCCAGGATAAGATGGGTCTCTCAACTGCAAGAGGAGCCACTTGAATTGGAGTTGATTGAGCTGCGTCTTCATGCACTTCCTCAGGTTGATCTGACACAGCCTGAGGTGTAGGGGTGGATGATTCAGGCTTCTTCTTCTTCTTTGACTTTGGTTTGGAAGCCATCCTCTTCTTTCTCTTAGAAGACTTCAACTGAGAAGACTGGTCTGCAACACCTTGGTGATCAGTCTTGTCTTTCTCAGTTGGGTGTTCCTCCCTCACAGGTTCAGAAGGAGAGGGAGTTTGACCCTGCTGTGGATCAGAAGATGAAGCTTGCTGAGGCTCAGCAGGAGGTCTAGGTTGTGTTGTCTCAGGTTGTTCAACCTTAACCTCCATTTTAGGTGGGACTTGACTTGGGGGGGAGTGTAAGTCAATCAGCTCTCCACTCTTGATCTTCTGCTTGATTACCCTGATATGCTCATCCATTGTGGATAGAGACATAGGGCCAAGTCTCCTTTCGGAGAATCCATACAACTTTAAGAAGCTCATCATCCTTCGTCTGTCAGCAGACTTCTTCATACTCTTTTGGATGATGGCTCTTGACTTTGCGGCATCTTCCCTCATTTTTTTTGTCTCCTTCGTTCTTTAAGCACTTGAAGTTCAAGCTGTTTGAGATACTCAAACTCAATGTACTCAAAGGACAAGGGAAGAAGTGGAGATGCCTGGTAGAGACCTGTGGCACTCAGGTAGTTGATCATGTTTTGCCTATCTGTTTCCTTGTCTACTTCAGGTTCTTATGTAGCTGCCACATCCTCTTGTACAGGGCTTTCTTGAATTGGAGAGAGAGTTGGAACATGTTTGTATAACCTTTTCTGTCTCTTCTCCTCTTTGAATTGGAGAAGTAGCATTGCATCCTCTGCTTTCTTCATCTCTCTTGACACTTCCAGGTCAGCCAGTTCATTTCATTGCTCTAATGTTAGGACCGTTTTCGTACGGAGTACTAACGGATTCTGCGTGAGACCAGATCAAATAGTGCGGAATCCTATTTGATAGGCGATCCAATCAGTGAGAACGACAACCTGATCGATCTAACAATGAAACAAACGTTAAGAATTGATTAGAAATCGATCAGGAACGAACTATGAAGTTGGATAGGCTGTTTAGGACGCTCTGGACGGCTAGGGTTTGTAAATCTTCGAAGTCTCTCTTTTTTCCACGAATTATGTGGTATTTATAGGTTTTTAGTTTTCATTCGTACGACTGAACCATTAGCATGGTTCAGTCGTGCGACTGACTCATGCGATTGATTCATACGCACGATTGAAGGTTCAGTCGTGCGACTGAATCAATCTTATGTCTCAGTCATACGACTGATCCATAAGTATGATTCATTCGTGCGTATGGTCCATAAGTATGGTCCATTAGCATGAATAACCACCCGACTAAGTTGAACACATTTCTCAATCATTATTGACTTAGAACTATGTACAAAAACCTCAAACCTATATATGATGTTCATACATATGAATTATACTAAATACAATAATAATATGAAATATTTAAAGACAAATAAACATCAAGAAGCATATCATATTTCATTAAGAATTCATATTACATATGTGTAAGAAATGAAAGACTTTTACAATTAAGAACATAAACTAGGAACATGATGTATCAACATCTAAGGGGAGAGATATAATCTCATCTATGTCATAGTTCCTGGTCCGCAGGTAAGTAATCCTGACTGCCCTCAACTCATCATCTTGAATGTTTGGTTTGGGGTAGCCCTGATTGCAGCTTGCATAAAGCCTGAAGACCCAGAGGAACTTTCTCCCCTTAGCTTCCTCTTCCTCTCTCTCTCCTCCTCCTCAATCTCCTCAGGAGTTAGAATCCTTTTCCCTTTGTCACCCACAGACCTTTGTGACATAGGGTGGAGAGAGCTTTGGCCTTTATTGCTTGGTGTAGAATCTAAGCTCTGGCTAGAGAGAGGTTGTGAGACACCTTCACCAGCTGGTGTTTCACTGAGGGAATGAATTTATGAAGTAGTTGTTGGTGTGACAGGGCTCTCAGGCTCTATCACTGGGCCTTCAGCCAAGGTTTTCCCTTTGAAGCTAATCTTAGGGTCTGCCTCAACATCCAGTTGACCAATGACATTACCTGATTGCCTTTGTCTCCTTCTAAGGCTGAACTCTTTAGTAATTTTGTCTTCAATCCTGAGTGCTAACCTGTCAGCTTGTCTTGATTGACTTGGATTGACAAGTGGCATGTTGATCAGGTCAAGACCTTCATAGTAGTTCAAGGTCTGAAAATTAAATACTTCTTGATGCCCTTGAACTCTGTGAAGAATGAGGGCTCTTCTATCAGCATCATACCTCCACCCAATAATGTAGTTTGAGGTTCCTTGAGGTGGGGATGACATAGCCCTTGGAATGCCTACCTTAAAGAGACTCCTAATGATAGAGTCTATAATGTTCACATCAATGTGAACTTGAGAAAGTTGCTGAGTATGCACAATTGCAAGTGAGGATGGTGAGTCCTCAATGTCCATACTCCCTGAAGAACTCCCAGGTTCTGTGACTGTAATGACTTTCTCCCCCTTTTTGGTAGCATCACCCTCTTGCATAGGTGAGCTAGGAGTTAGGTCAATCACATTCACAGGTTCTTGTGTTCCTGGTTGAGCTCCCCTTAAAGGTCTCCCAGCTAGTTTTTCCCTGAGATAAGATATCTCAAGTTGCTGATCATTGACCCTATTCTGCACGGTAGTCACCTGAGATTCAAGGTGACTAACCTTAGAGACTAAATAGGAGCATGTTTTTGACAGTTTTTGCACCTTTAGTCTCAGATTCCCCTCATCTTCATCAGAAGAATCATTGGGGGATGAGATGATTGGACTAAGGTCCTCTCTCTCACCACCAGCTTCAGGTTCTTGGCTGCTGGATTTCCTCTGCACATTGACAGCCTCAGTTGAAGTGTCAATGGGCTGAGTTTCCATGGTTGAGGTCTTAATGATGTAATCATTTGCAGAAGTGAGAGCCTCTTCCATATGGATATCCTGAACATGTTCAGAAGTATCCACCTCAGTGATGGGTGACTGATGTGGGCTAGACAAATGAGACTCAGGAGTACTCATCTCTCTTTGAGTAGGGGAATAATAGAGAGATTCATGGTACCCACTAAAACCTAAGTCTTCATCAGTATAGAATGAGAGGTTGGGAATGGGTTGATTTAAGTCTAAAGGCTGGGGATGGTAACTGTCCCCTGAAGGTTGTTCACTTGAGTGTTGAGACTCAGAGTGAAGGCTTAAGTCAGTTGGGCTTGTGAGCTCATCAGGATGAGCATGAGGAACCTAACCACTGATTTTTGAAGTGATGGGAGTGGTTTGCTCCTCAGGGGAAGTGGGAGCTCTAGTGTCCCCTTCCTCCTATATGGGGGCCTGCACAGACTCAATAGCTTGAGCAGGGGTTCGTTTGGATTTTCTTTGGTAGGTGAGGGTAATGTGTGGTCTTTTTGGTGGTTGGGAGGTAGAAGGTGTGAGTTTAACACTAGCTTGTGTTGCTAGGTTGTCACCTTAAGCAATGAGCTCTAACATTTTTGGGACAAGGGCTGTTTCTACCCCTGAGAAGCCTACAGTTGGCTTCTTTATAATTTTAAAGATGTTGGGCTTCATCTGTCTCAATTTAAGAATATTATCTTTTTCCCTCAACTGTGAGCCCAGTTCACAGTTGAGAATGTGTTGAACATATCTAGGAAACATATAATACTCTAAGGAGTCCAAGTTAGCAAGCAAATTTGTATAAACAACTGAGTGTACCTGAACTTAACCCCTGGAACAATTACATGTACTATGAAGGAGAGATCCTCAGGAATCTGGTCCCACCCTCCATGCTTGTTTGGCAAGCTGTGGATAACCACATGAATGATTTACCCTCCCTCATAGCCCATCTGCTCAAAGGAATGATTTACAGCTTCCTTTGGGAAGGACAACTCACCTTCTTCATCATCCATCTGCAAGTGAGTGTTGATGATGGCCGGAGTGATGAAGATTGTCCTCCCTTGCACTGTGGCAGATAATGCCTTCTCCCCATCCATAATGACCTCTTAGCAGGTCTTCCAAAATTCAAGCAGATGCTCCTCATAGAAAGTAGGATCAATGGTTAGGGAGGTGAAGTAGTTGGATAGAGCTAAGAAACGACAAATCTCTCAGAAACTTTCATCTTTCTCAGAGCTTAACAGAGCAACCTGGTTGTGTTGTCTGTGAAGTTGCATGGAGAAATCTGGGTTGTTTCAACGGTTTAGATTGGCTATTTGAGAAGCTTAATGATGAAGAAAGATGAAGAACAAAGGCAGTTTGGGAGAATTTAGGTTTAAGGAATAGTGTAATTGAAGAAGATAACAAAAGAGGGGGGGAACCATTGGGTATTTATGTGAAACAGGATTTGAGACAAAGTTAATAAAAGAGGATAAACTTTGAAATTGGATGTCGGTCCCACCTCTGAAAAGTAGTTTCCTTTTGCCCAAAAAGTAGTTTTCTTGGAAGTCGAGAAATCTTCCGAAGGTTATTTGCTTCGGAAGTTCTGAAGAAAAAGCTTCCGAAGGCAAATTGGCTTCGGAAGAAATTTCAAAGGTTTTTGAGAATTTTGCTTCGGAAGAGAATTAACACTCAAAGATTTTTATTCTAAGGAGAATAAAAACTTCCGAAGTTAAATTGCTTTCGGAAGAAACTTGTTCTTTGAAAACATACAGAGTACTTAAGTTGATTTTAAGCTTCGGAAGATATTTCAGAAATTTCTTCCTAAGATAAAATTTCTGAAGTAGTTATTTGTTTACTAAGACATAAATTTCTTCTGAAGGTAATTTTAAATCTTCCAAAGAGATCAAAAGTTTCAAAAATCTAAGAAAAGTCTTTTGAAAAGATTTTCTTCCAAAGAAAACAAGGGCTTATGAAGGTGATAAAATAGACAACTTAGGACACACAGGTTTTAGAAATAAATATGATTAAGTTTTTAAGAAAAGCTATTCAAAGTTAATCATCCTAATAGCTGATACAAGATATTTAAATCTCTACTCATCAAAAGCTTTGGTGAACAGATCAACATATTGTTCATTTGTGTTAACTTTGACTAGCTTGATTAACCCCTTTTCAAAGTTATCTCTAATCAAATAATACCTGATATTGATATGCTTTGTCCTTGAGTGCTGCACAGGATAGCACTGTTGTTGTCTATGTGGATGGGAGTCTCTTTAAAGTTGAATCCATAGTCCAGCATATGATTTTGAATCCAAAGCATTTGAGCAAAGCAGCTTGCAACAGCAATGTATTCAGCCTCAACAGTTGATGCAGACACACAGGATTGTTTCTTACATTGCCAAGAGACTACTCTTCCACCAAGAAATTGACATCCCCCTGATTTAGACTTTACAGTCATGTTGCACCCACCATAGTCACTATCTGTATAAGCATACATATTAAAATCAGAATTCTTTGGATACCAAAGGCCAAGTGATGGAGCACCTTTGAGATGTCTTAAAATTCTTTTGACAGTGACCAGGTGTGACATCTTGGGGTTGGCGTGATATCTTGCACAAATCCATGTGGCAAACATGATATCTGGCCTGCTAGCTGTAACGTACATAAGAGACCCAATCATTTCCCTATAGAGATGCTCATCAACACACTCCCCCTCAAGATCAGATCCAAGGGAGTGATTTTTGGCTATGGGTGTCTTAGCAACCTTACAATAAGTCATGTTGAACCTTTTAAGGATGTCTTGTACAGAATTTGAATGACTTATGAAGATGCCATTGTCAACTTGCTTCACTTGATATCCAAGAAAGAAATTGAGTTCCCCCATGGCACTCATTTAAAACCTGTCTTTCATCAGCTTCTCAAAGTCTTTACAGAGCTTTGGATTAGTTGACCCAAAGATAATGTCATCTACATATACTTAAACTAGCATTATGTCATTTCCTTTTCCTTTGATGAAAAGAGTTCCATATATAGTACCCCTTTTGTAGCCATGTTGACAGAGATATTGAGATAGAGTCTCATACCACTTCCTTGGTACTTGGTGCAGCCCATAAAGAGCTTTATCAAGCTTACAAACATAATCAGGATGATCAGGATCTGCAAACCCAGGTGGTTGCCTGACATACACCTCTTCATCAATCACACCATAAAGAAAAGCACACTTGACATTAAGTTGGTAGACCTTGAAGTTCTTGGATGCAGCAAAAGCTAAGAATATCCTGACAACTTCAAGTCTTGCTACAGGAGCAAAAAAATCTGTGTAGTCAATTCCTTTTTCTTGAGTATACCCCTGAACAACTAGTCTTGCATTGTTCTTGATGACAAGTCCTCTATCATCCTTCTTATTCCTAAAAACCCATTTGGTTCCTATGGTAGTCTTCCCTTGAGGAAGAGGACATAGGTTCCAAACCTTTTGCCTTTTGAATTAAAACAGCTCCTCTTGCATGGCTTCAACCCAACTTCCATCCTTTAGAGCCTCATCAATTTTCTTTGGCTCTATCTGGGACAAGAAACAAGAGTGAGACAAATATTTGCTTCATGGGTTTGTCCTCTTGTTCTCATCCCTGAATCAACATCTCTAATGATGTTTGTGGTAGGATGAGACTTGTGGATCCTTAGCTGAGGGATCACAACAAGTTGCTTAGATAGATCTAAATTTGAAAAATTCTGATCTGGCAAGGAAGATTCATCCTCCACATCAGCACACTTATCAAGATTGACTTGATCCAATGATTGTGTGACATCATTGATGTTGTCTTCAATGGAGTGGTTATCAGCATCAAGAAATTCCTGATCACTTTCACCACCACCATTTTCTCCAACATTTGAAGCTCCTTCCTCTGAGTTTTGTGCCTCTAAGCTAGAATTTGAAAGCACCTCAGAAGTATCAGCAGGATATGTCATTGATGTGCTGGTAGAAGCTTCATTTGTAGGATTAGTTACCACTAGAGCTGAAGATGTGTAACTTGAAGGTGTTCTTAGCTCAAATCTTGGGTCAGGATCACCTGTAGATAGTATATCTGTAGATCCTGAAACATTCTCACAAGATTTGTTAAAACAAATGGTAACTAGATCAAGATCAAATAGCCAATCCGGACCAGAACCTTTCACACTGGGAGTGTGCTCATTGAAAGTTGTGAATCCAAGGATCGTAAACCGGAATTATCATTGTCGGTTGATGGCAAGTCAATGTTTGCGGAATCAGCGTTGATTTGGTTTAATTGTTTGAAATAACTTTAAATATCAATAAATGTTCAAGAACACACGTAACAAATCACAATTAATGATTAATCAGTATTTCATTAGAACATGTTAATGATTACAAATATAATTAATGAATGATATCAAAGTATGTTATGATGTGACGGCTGCTAGGGTTTGATTGAGAGACTTTGAAGTGATTGTCGTATTGCTATTGCTGTTGTCGATCAATCAATCGTCTAACACAATCATCGTTGAATTGAAACCTAGGATCCATATATGTAGACAATGATGTTTCAGTTATAGGAAACACCGGATCTCTTGGGATTTGATTTGTTTCAGTTAAGGAATCATTGGATTTCTCGGGATTCGCATAACTGTCTTGTTGACTTGTTGACTCGTAACACTTGTATTATACAAGTGTTTGGACTCCGCAGGAACATTGTCTTCCGTAGATGATTTGTTCTTCCGCAGAAGTCTTGTTCTTACGAAGCAATCTTGTTCTTCCGAAGCAGTCTTGTTCTTCCGAAGCAGTCTTGTTCTTCCGAAGCAATCTTGTTCTTCCGAAGCAGTTTTGTTCTTCACTTTTGGTTGTTCATCAGCAGAGGATCTTCGGATGTATAGTTACTTGTAAGAAATATATCTACGGAAGAACAAAATGTTCATCCGTAGATGTTTCTTACACTTGGTCAATTTCATAAATTGACCAATTATAATGTTTGTACCTGCAACCATACATAAATCAACACACACATAAATGGGTTAACCTATATATTTAATGCATACACAATAATGAATTACAAACATTCATTACAGATATTAATTCAAGTACTAAGCCTATACATAATGAACTAGATCTACTGAACCTAGACCTAACAATACTCCCCCTTAGGCTTAGATACTTGCAATTAGTTCTTCAACACTGAAAGTTCCTTGACTCTGGCAATGATCTTATTGTAGAAGTATGACACAGCAGTCTTCTGATCATCATACTTGTAGTTGATCTTCATCTTGCTGAACTTCTTCAGTGTCTCAAAGCTTATCCCCAGAACATCTTCCTCCGTAGTGAGTGTGTCTAACACATTGTTGTTATTCACCACTTCAAGCTCATCTTGCTCTGAAATTCTGAGTTTTGTTACTTCATCAAAAGTTGTTCCCTTTAGCAGTCCAACATTGAATCTTCTTCTTTTGTAGGCTTTGGCATGTAATTTGTCAATCACTTGGATCACATGGACATGCAGGAACAAATCATTTTGAGCTTTTCATCAGCCAGCTTGGGAAAGAAATTGTCATTGAGATACGAGGTGTAGCTGGGGTGGAGTAATTTGATTTCCACAGGATCAAAAATCCTGATCCTGTCAGCTTTCTTGTTTTCAGCATTTCTTAGCAGGACCAACTCCTTTGTCTTCTCAACATAACCCCATTCAGTGATAGGGTATGTGAATTGAGTCCCTTCAATGCATTTGATTGCTGCTTTATTTCTACTTTTGTAGCCAACCCTCTTCAAGAATTCATCATCTACATATTCTGAGGCATTGGACTTGTATCTTTTGAGTCCTTTGATTCTCTTCTGATGCTCTACATCTTCTCTTTTAGCTTCTATGAGTACATCATCTTTAAATTTAGTCTTGAGCTTTCCCACCAGAGTTGAGAAGTCTCTTCCTCTAGGGTGAATTGGATAATTGCAGATGATCAGGCTTTGAAGATCCTTGATGTCATTCTCTGGCAACTCACCACTGAAAATAAATCATGGAAGTATTCAACTCTTCCAGATGTTCTTTTAATAATAGCACAATCCCAGTCTAAATCATATTTCCAGGCCATGATCCTGTTCTCTTCTACAGAACTGGGAGTTGTGAGGTGGTCTATTAGTTGTATCAGAGTGGATTTCTGTTCAGTTATCTCCCTCACTGTAGTCCCAAGTGGCCATACTTTTCCAGGTATTACTTCTTTGGCTCTCTAATCAATTTGTCTTTCCCTTTGTGATGATCTTTAGATTCAACAGTTATAGGTTCAGCAGGAAGTTTGCTTTGTTGCTCAAAGGATGGATGTGGAGCTTCAGTTCTGAATTTTACACCAGTATCCAGCTCAACTTTCATCACATGTTCCATCATCCTTCTAAGTTCTCCTACTGACCTTCCCTTAAGCTCATGTGGTTTGTAGTTATGGCCTTGTAACCAGCAAGTCATGTTGTATTTGCTCAGCTTAGCTGTGTCACAATGTCCCAACTCCTTCTTTGTCTTCTGGATGGATTGAAAGGTGCTGAAAGCTTTGTAGTCACAATTTGGAATCATAAAGCATGCAAGCTCAAATTCTTTCAGCAGATTCTTCATCTCAGTCATGTTTAGCCTTTCAACCATGTCATAAGGGAAACCATGATTTATGAGTGTCATGAACATGGTTGATTCAGGTCTCTCTTCTAATATGTCTTTTGTAGTCAGAAGATCATCAGCCTTTGAGACTTCCTTATCTGGTGGAGAGTCTTCATTGATCAGCTCTTTCCACTCCTCATCACTGTCATCATCCTGATGAGAGATAGACTTCACAGTAGATAAATCTACTGAAGGTGTGTGTTCAGGAGATGTGAGCTTTTGTTTCTTGGAAGAACTTTCATCAATAGCCCTCTTCTTCTCTGCAATACCAAGATACTTTCTCTTCCTTGAGTACAGAATTAGCTCTTTTGATGCCTCAGTAGATTGTTTTGTTTGAACAGTTGAAACATTAGCATTAGACTCTAATGTACAGATCTTCATTTTCAGCTGCTCAATCTCTTCTTCTTTTCTTTTTATCACATTTGACTGAGCAGACATAGTGTTATTTGCTTGTTCAAACTTCATCATCATCCTTTCTTTTTCTTCCTTTTCAGTTGCTGCTGACTCTTTAAGCTCAGACTCCTTATCAAGTAAAGCATCAATGACTTCCTTATCGCATTGAGCATCTTCTCTCAGCCTTTTTATTCTAGCTTGTTGTCTCATCAACTCTTCATCCTTTTCTCTTATCACTCCCTTCAGCTCCTGTATTCTTTGCTTTCTTTTGTTTGATTTCAGCACTAGCTTGTTATACTCAGCAACCAGATAACTCTTGCTGACAGGGATATCATTATCACTTAGATCATCTTCATTGTAGGCAATTATATCAACATAGTCTGCTTCTTCTTCTTCTTCTTCCTGATGTTGAGCATCAATCTCATCATCTTTAACTTCTTCCGGGTCAACACTTGCTGAGCTTGAACTGGGCTCAATGGCTTGATCTACAAGTTCTTGATGAGGTTGTTGTTGTTGATGATCAGTCACTGGAGATACTTGTTCAGTTTCATTTGAGAGTACAGGGGATTCAGTTTTGGATAATGACAGTTTAACTGTACTTGCTTGTGAGACTAACTCTGTCTCCCCAGTGTAAATACTCTCAGTGGCTGAATTTTTAGGATTTGGAGGTTGTTGATAAAGTTGCATTTGAAGCTGATTTGGTGATTGGGGTTGAATGGGAGAGATTGGTTCTGTATTTTGGCTGGCTGGAGATTGTGGTTGGGGTGTTTGTTGTTGATTTGGTGATTGATGGTGGATAGGTGGGATTGGTTCTGTATTTTGGCTGGCTGGAGATTGCTGATGTATGGGTGATGTATCTGGTGAGTGAGTGTCTTGAACAGAGTTGGTTGGAGAGTTCTCTTGTTCATCTTCCCACACAAGCTCTTGAGGAATGTTTGCAGTAGCATCAACCACATGTGCAAACATGTCCATGTCACCTCCTTCATATTTCCAGAAATTTTGTTCAGAACAGATCTGCCAAGGTGTGCTTGAATAAACACACCACCCTCCACAGAAGTTCCAGGCAAATCCGCATTAATGATTAGTTGAAGAAACCTTGGAAACATATACATCTTATCAACCTTCTGTACTTTAATGTGATCACATAGACAGTTGAAGATGTACTTTGAGTAATTGTAGGTTCTTCCCTCAAAAATACCAATGATGCCAGAGGAGATATGTCTTGAAAATCTATCAAGCCCAGATTTTCTGTTTGAAATGCACTTCAGATAGGTGTGACAAAGAAATCTGTATGGCTTACAGAGTCTTCCTTTCTTGATTTCTCCCTTTTCAAAATCACCATCATACCCCATCATGAGAAAAACTTTCTCTATGTATTCGTTTTCGAACACATCAGGGTGTCCGGCTTCAACATCTCCCAACTCAAGAACCCTTCTTATTGTTTGTTCATCAATTCTCAGCCTTCGATTTTTAACATCAGCAACAATACCTTCACCATCTTCTTCTACATATGCAGAGTTCCAGAAATCGGTGATATGTGATCGAAAAATCACAGGCTCTGCTGATAGGGCATAGAACAGCCTCGATCTTCTTAGATATCTGATAATTTCTTGACACCCTTCTGAAACAGGATCATCAGGGTTTAAGAAGGCACACACATTGTGTTCTCTCGCAAATCGATTATCCATCTGTTCATAAGAAAAAGACTTCGTTAAAATCACATTATTGATATGAGAATACGAACAGTTGTGAGATAAAACAAGAATCAAATGGTTCATTCTTGAATATTACGACATGTTTTACCTTAATAACAGCGGATTAAGAACACAGATATATGTTTGTTTAATGTTTTGATTTGGTAAAATTTGAATGCTGAGGAAGTGGGAAAAAGTTTGTTGAGTGTGTTTTTCTAGGTCTGAAAAGTGAGCTGAAAAAGCGAATAATGAATTTGAGAAGTCAAACCACATCATTTATACTCTCAGACACATTAATTTTATCTCATTTATTAAGTGGGACCCTCAATGTATTCTTCCGCAGAACATCTACGGATCAACAACATCTGCTGATGAAGTGTAACTTATATTTTCATAGATTACCAAACTGTAAAATTAAATTACATTTGTTGATCTTTATTCATCCGTAGTTTACCAATCTACGGATAAAATTTAAGTTTTCCACATTGTAGCTTCTGCTGATGCTTAAGATAGCACAATGCTGAGAAATATTGTTGTATGTATGGTCCAAGTCCATTGGTTAGAACCATTTATTGCTTTAGGACCTTGTTGGCTTTGTATACATGGCAATTTAGCACAAGAAAGTTTAAAATGATTTTACTAAAATTTTCATGTATCCAGAAGCTAAGATGATGCTCAGATTCCAATTCCTTCAAATTGATAATGAGATAGACATTGCTGCTGCTGATTGAGACACTTAACTTCATGTATTCTACTCCCCCTAAATTTGTGATTAATGGTGAAATTAAGCATTTATCATAAATTTCTTTAAGAGGAATAACATGATTTTTAACTGTATGATAATGATCAGATATATATACACATATGATGGGATCATACTATAATACTAAGCCTCTTCCTGATGAGTTATTTTGTTGATTTGATACCTGAACAAGTTCTGATTGCAAGTATATTGTCCACATAAATCCATACAAGAGCTCATGTATCAACTAGGCATGCTGTTTATCATGTTTTCATATTGATTTGGAAATAACTGTTATGGGCTTCACATTCAATTCACAAAGGTTTTGTCCTCCCTTTGCAAGTCAAATCATCACTTTTTCACACTTAAGAACTATGTACTTTAAGTTATAAGATCTATCTTGAGATGCATTTGGCATCTCATTGATGCATTGATGTAAAAGCTCAAGATAATATACAGTTGATCACATAGGATTCTTTTGAGAGCTTAGATATGATCATCATCAGGTCACCAGGTCTTTACTCACGTAAAACAGAGGTGCCTTTAACCCAGGTCTTTGTTTACAGGGATGATGAGGATCATGATCTTTTCACCTTTTGTAACTGATATTCAGTATGGTGATCATACACCCAGGTCTTTGTTCACACAAAACAAAGGGAGTATGATTTGCAAAGATAGATATTATAAAGTGTTTTACATAGTGTGTTTAGATGAGTGATTTGGTCACATTAGAATAAGACTCACTTTGTATTCTCAAAATGAAGTTTCCCACAAACAATCATTTTAGCATTATGTTTGGCATGCACTCAGTTTAGTTTCCACTCAAGATGAATCTACTCACATATCAAGAAACTTGCTGAGATTTATTGTTATTTATGTATTCAGGAATAGGCAAAGCTATAGTGTACTATCATTTCCCAACATATGTCATGCTGAAGCATCATTACACACAGTATTTTGTTTGTTTAAACTTGATTAATCTAAGTTAATCATGCCTAGAGACTCAACCAGAAAGTTAAATCTGACTGAATCAAAGGCTTTAGTGAATAAATCAGCAAGCTGATTTGATGTATCCACTTTGACTAACTTAATCAACCCTTTTCTGAGCAATCTCTCAGAAAATGATATCTTATCTCAATATGTTTTGTTTTACTATGTTGCACAGGATTAGCAGTGATAAACATAGCAGCAGAATTGTCTATATAGATTGAAGTTTGAAGAAAGTTGTAACCATAGTCAAGCAATTGGTTTTGCAACCAAAGAACTTGAGAGCAACCAGCTGAAGCAGCAATGTACTCAGCCTCAGCTGTGGATACAGAAACATTGGTTTGTTTCTTGCACTGCCATGATACTAGCCTTGGTCCAATGAATTGGCATCCACCGGTTGTTGATTTTCTGTTACTGTTACATCCACCATAGTCACTGTCTGAGTATGAGTAGAGTGTAAAGTCTCCATCCTTTGGATACCAAAGACCAAGTCCTGGTTTTCCCTTGAGGTATCTGAAAATTCTTTTTACAGCATTGAGATGAGACTCCTGGGATCAGATTGGTACCTAGCACATACACACACAACAAACATAATATCAGGTCTACTGGCAGTTAAATACATAAGTGAACCTATCATTGATCTATATAATTTTTGATCAATAGATTTTCCAGAAGGATCAGGAGCAATCTTATCAATTGTTGATGCTGGTGTTTTGCATGAGGATACTTCAGCAAGATTGTATTTCTTCAGAATTTGATGTATGTATTTCTCTTGGTTGATGAATATCCCATCTGATTTTTGATGAACTTGAAGGCCAAGGAAGAAGGTTAATTCACCCATTGAGCTCATCTGAAATTCAGATTTCATCAGCTCTTCAAAATTCACACACAATCTCTTATTAGTTGAACCAAATATAATGTCATCAACATATATTTGAACTACTAAGAGATCTTGATGTTCTTGTTTGAGAAAGAGTGTCTGATCAATAGTTCCTCTTTTGTAGCCATGCTTGAGTAAGAAAGATGATAGTGTTTCATACCATTTTCTTGGTGCTTGATGAAGACCATACAAGGCTTTATCTAGTTTGTATACCCTATGAGGATAATGAGGATCTTCAAAACCAGGGGGTTGTGACACATAAACTTCCTCATCAATCTTCCCATATAAGAATGCACACTTGACATCCATCTGATACACAGTAAACTTCTTATATGATGCATAAGCCAGAAACACTCTTATGGCCTCAATTCTTGCAACTGGTGCAAAAACTTCATCATAGTCTATTCCTTCTTCTTGAGTGTATCCTTGTGCAATCAACCTTGCTTTGTTTCGTACAATAATCCCTCTATCATCCAGTTTGTTTTTGTATAGCCATCTTGTTCCAATAGGATGTTGACCTTCAGGCAAATCAACAAGAGACCACACTTTTTGCTTTCTGAACTGTTGAAGCTCTTCTTGCATAGCTTCAATCCAGCTATTGTCTTTTAAAGCAGCAGTGATGTTTGGAGGCACCACTTGAGAAAGAAAACAGTTGAAGAGACAAAGGTTGGCTGTACTACTTTGGCTCCTTGTAGTTCTCTTTTCAGGATTTCCAATGATGTTGTCGAGTGGATGAGTCTTATGGATTCTCATTGAAGGAGTTGATTCAACTGGTATAGACGATTCCAGGTTAGTCATTTCCATTGCCTCATACTGATTCAGCTCAGGTTGAGAATTTAAGAAATAGTCAAAATGTTCAACGGGAGTTGAATGATCATGAGAGTCTCTTGTATGGGCTGCAGGAGTATCTCCAGTTTTGTTTTGCTCTTCCGCAGGAACTTCTTCGGAAGCATTTGCTCTTCCGTAGGAACTTCTTCGGAAGCATTTGCTCTTCCGTAGGAACTTCTTCGGAAGCATTTTGCTCTCCGTTGGAACTTCTAGGAAGCATTTTGATTATCCGTTGGAACTTCTGGAAGCATTTTGTTCTTCCGTAGGAACTTCTCCGGATGCATTTTGTTCTTCCGTAGGAACTTCTCCGGATGAAAAGCGAGGACATGAATCATTTCCAATGTTTATTGTATTCATTTGAGAGCCTGGTTCTGTTGAAGGCACAACATTCACATCTCCGGATGCAGCATGTTCATTTCCAAATGTAGTATCTGCTTCTACTGAAATGTTTTCATCCGAAGATGGGCGTATCCTTGGAGGATCAGCAGATAAGGTTACTTCAGTCATAAGAGGTGGAACAAATGGATAACATACTTCATCAGATCCTGCATTGTTCAAATGATCATAGTTAAATGATTTGGATAAAGCATCTATGTCAAACAACCATGATGAACCTTTAACTGACTTTGTAAATACAGTTTCATCAAAAGATACATTAGGAGTCTCTTCCACAATGTTATGTTGTGGAATATACACTCTATATGATTTTGATGTTGAAGAGTATCCAACAAAGAAACCATCATATGCTTTTTCTGAAAATTTTCCCAATGACTCTTTTATGTTCAAAACAGTTACATGACATCCAAAGACTTTCAGATATCCTATGTATGGTTTTCTTTTAAATAGGAGCTCATAAGGAGTTTTGTTATGTTCTTTGACAATTAATGTTCTGTTTTGAACATTGCATGCAGTATTCACAGCCTCAGCCCAAAAAGTGATAGGTAATTGTGAATCAGCTAGCATTGTTCTTGCTGCTTCAATGAGAGTTCTGTTTCTTCTTTCAGCAACTCCATTTTGTTGTGGAGTTCTTGGTGCACTGAATTGTCTTGCAATACCTTTGCTCCTGCAAAAGGAATCCAGTTCAAAATTGACAAATTCAGTACCATTGTCACTCCTAAAAATTTTAACTTTTGTATCAAGTTGATTCTCAATCTTGATCACAAAGTCCATTAATGTTTCTGATGTTTCATTTTTTTGTTTTAAGAAAAAGACCCATGTGAATCTTGTGAAATCATCAACTATCACCAGACAATATTGCCTTTTTCCAATGCTCATTACATTGGTAGGACCAAACAGATCCATGTGAAGCAATTTGAGTGGTGTAGTATTAGTATTGATAGTTTTGGATTTATGTGACACTCTATGTTGTTTTCCTTTGTAACAAGAAGAACAGTGAGTTGAGCAATGAAACTCTTTGTTTGGCAATCCAATGACCAGGTCATTTTTCACCAATTTATTCATGTTCTTCATGTTAGAATGGACAAGCCTTCTATGCCATAATTGAGACAAATCTTCTGATAGTTTAGATATAAGGCATGTTTCATGTTTTGTGAGTGAAGTGTTGTTCATATCCAAAACATAAGTGTTTCCTTTTCTTGCTGCTTTGAGGAGGATCCAATCTTCTGGAACAATAAATCCTGGCTTAAGAATGTAACAGTTAGTATCATCAAACAATGTGGTATAATTTTGATCACAAATTTGAGACACACTAAGTAGATTATACTGTAAATTTTTACAGTAATTTACTTTATCAAATTTGAGCACACCATTTGTTATCATCCCTTCACCAACAATTTTACCTCCCATTTTATCCCCACCAAATGCCACATAAGAAGCATTTTTATGTTTGAAATCATGGAGAAGAGAACAGTTTCCTGTCATATGCCTGGAACAACCACTGTCAACATACCACTTGTTGTCAGCTCTCCAATATTGTTCCTGCATTCAAAAAAAATCAGTTAGAAGTGACAACCCAAGTCTTAGTGATCTTGGGTTTGTCAACAGAGTCTAAAATAGTTACTCCTTCATGAATAATTTTTGAAGTTTCAGTTTTAGATTTGGTTGATTCATTCTGATTTGATTTAGATGAGGATGATTCTGCTGAATGGGATGTTGATGAAGTAGGTTCTTGTTTCTCAATTTCTGCTTGATTCAAATCAACTTCATTTGTTTGAGTCTTTTGTTTTGATAATGAAACTTTAAATGTCTCACTATCTTTTGTTTTTGAAAGAGGTATTTGAATTCCCTTTTCAAATTTATCAAAAAATGAATCATCATCCTTTGATTCCTTATCTGTCAAATCTACCCTTTTGTGGGGTGTTTTTGACTGCTGACCAGTTGTTTTTTTCTTCAATGGATGAGCACTTGATGACATTTTGTCCTTTGATTTTGACTTTGATTTTAGATCAGGCTTCTTCAATTTTGAACCTTTTTCACAGTCAGTATCCGTTTCAGACTTATCTGACTCTTTCTTCTTTGTGCCTTTTGTTTTGTTCTTTTTGTTGAAATAACATTCCTGAGTGGAATGATTATTTTTGTTGCAGATGCCACAATGTTTGTTGAAGTAACATTCAGCTGTCATGTGATTGTTCATATTGCAAATGGAACAGTAGCTACTGAAGTAACATTCTTCAGTATTGTGATTTCTCATGTCACACCATTTGCAATATTTTCCATCTGATTCTTTTTCAGAATCATTCTTATGGTTTGCTGACTTTTGATGTTTTTCTTTCTTCTTCAGCTTTGGATGTGCTTCTTCTCTTTCAACTTTATGTTTCTGATTGATTGTTACCGAATTCCTCTTCCGTAGATCAGCTGCTGAAGTTTTCTTTTTCAGTTGATGATCTGCTGATACCTTTTTCTTTCCTTTTTCCTTGAATCTCTCTCTTTCCTTGGTGATGGCAGATTCATCATTCAATTTCTTGGAAGAGTCTTGTTGCTGACTTAGTTCTTGAAGACCTTCATTCAATTGAGCTATTCTCTTGCAGATGGTCTTCAGCATGTTTCTTTGTTTAGGAGGATATGGCAACTTTGTTTCTTCAAGCACTTTTGGAATATGTGTTTTAAAATGAACATTCTTACCAGTGGTTATTTGATCAACATCATGTTCATCAGAATCATCCAAGTCATCACAATTATCATAATCAAATTCTGAATCATTTTGATTTAAAGATTCTGATTCAGAGGATTCAGTTTCACTCACCTCAGCTTCATCGTTAATTTTGATTTGAGTTGATTCTTTTTCAAACTTGGTGCTAGGCACAAAATGATTTGACAGAGTGTTGGTCATTGTTGTAGGTAAAGATGTGTAATTATCATTTATAGGTGGTGCAACAGCATTATAACCCAACCCAGACCTTTTCTTTGATTCAATATGAGAATTTAGTAATTTCTCATATTGCTGAGATGATAATTGAAACTTCTGAAGTTTCACTTCAGTTGATGCATGATCAGCCATGGATTTTGTTAAGGAAGTGGTCAGATGCTCAACTTGGGCTTTTAGGCTATAGTTTTCAGAAAAAAATTTTCTAAATCCTTTTGCAAAGAGTTAATTTTTATTTGATACAATTTATGTTCTCTAACATGGGATTCATTCAAAATCATAGTTTCTTTTACTTTGTCAGCCAACTGTTGAGCATGGACTCTATATCGTTCAACTTCCTCAACACATGTTGATGAACACAACCTTTCTTTTACCTCTCTTGCCATTGGTGGAACTGTTTGATCCATATGAGCCATCAATGCTTGATTCTCTTCCAAGACTTCTTTTTCATACACACTCCAGTCACACGTTCCATCTTGAAGTATGATCAGCCCTGACTCCTTTGAGTTGCTAGGTCCAGCTGATTCATTGGTGGCTGGTGGGGATGCATTGATCAGTTGAGATTGTTTGTGCAGAGGTCTTTGAGAATTTGATTGTTGATGAGGTTGAATCTGATGTTGCTGATGCTGCTGATGTTGTCTCATCTCTGGATATGACTGTTGATTGCATTCTCTTGAGAAGTGTCCATAGAGATTGCATTTGAAGCATCTTACCTTTGATTTTCAACGCCAATCTTTGATATTTTACTTGCTGAAGCCAAGTTCTTATTTCTCCTGAGATATTGCTTTGCTTTATAAGCAATCATGGTCATCTGCCATTGTAGATCCATTTCTTCCACTACATCAGGAGGTAGTTCTTCTAAGTCTTGTTGGCAGATATTTGCTGACGTTAGAGAGCTTCCCAGATATGCTTGAAAACTGGAACTAAAAGCTGCAAAGGCTGCTCTTTGTTCTTCAGAGTCCAATATCACAGTAATTGGTTCTGACTGATTGGCTGAATGTGAAGACTTAGCTGTTGCTGCAGTTGTATCTTGTCGATCAGCAGTTCTTCCTTTATTCTTTTGATTCCTATCTTGAGATGATTTCTTTGAAGGTTTAGAAGCATAAAAGCTAACTTCCTCCTCATCATCACTCCTAGCACAAGAGTTATCACTTTCATTTTTGAAATAAATGCACTTCCAACATTATTTGTTTCTTTGAAGTGATAGGGTGAGACATGAGTTCTCACACTCTTGTTTCTTGATTTTTCGTCCATTTCAAGAGCTTCCACTTTTGCAACCAGAGTATCTAGACCAGTTGATTTCAGATCTATAGTGTTCTTGAACATGGATACAGTTTGCTTCCAATTTTCTGGTAAAGTGTGGAGCATTTTCTTGTTTAATTCCTCACTGGTATACTTCAACTCCAAATATTCATCTCAGTTACCAACTGCATGAATCTATGAAGTTGTTGAGGAATTGATTCACCCTCAATATGATGAAATGTTTCATATTGCGACCTGAGGGTGTCTCTCCTTATGCTTCTTATCTCATCGCTCCCTTCAGTGATGGATACCCATAAGTCAGAATCAGTATAGTTTACATGATTCCTAAACTTGATTTTCCATGACTTCAAGTTTGCTTTTATTTCCAACTTCGGAGGTTGGTAAGATGATCCACTGAAGTTGCTCATGATGTTAATTGATGAGAATAATTAACAAGATCTGCTATTCAATTGATTTGAATATAGATACAAGTTAATTAAATCGATTGCGGTTAAACGACAGCCGTAGATCTAATCAGTAAGAACAGACAAATCTACGAAATTAAAATCAATTAAACACAACTGACACTGATAGATCAATCGATCTAAATCAATGAGCACTTGGCTCTGATACCACCTGTGAATCCAAGGATCGTAAACAGGAATTATCAGTGTCGGTTGATGGCAAGTCAACGTTTGCGGAATCAGCGTTGATTTGGTTTAATTGTTTGAAATAACTTTAAATATCAATAAATGTTCAAGAACACACGTAACAAATCAATTAATTAATCAGTATTTCATTAGAACATGTTAATGATTACAAATATAATGAATGAATGATATCAAAGTATGTTATGATGTGACGGCTGCTAGGGTTTGATTGAGAGACTTTGAAGTGATTGTCGTATTGTTATTGCTGCTATCGATCAATCAATCGTCTAACACAATCGTCGCTGAATTGAAACCTAGGATCCATATATATAGACAATGATGTTTCAGTTATAGAAAACACCGGATCTCTTGGGATTTGATTTGTTTCAGTTAAGGAATCATTGGATTTCTCGGGATTTGCATAACTGTCTTGTTGACTTGTTGACTCGTAACACTTGTATTATACAAGTGTTTGGACTCCGCAGGAACATTGTCTTCCGTAGATGATTTGTTCTTCCGCAGAAGTCTTGTTCTTACGAAGCAATCTTGTTCTTCCGAAGCAGTCTTGTTCTTCCGAAGCAATCTTGTTCTTCCGAAGCAGTTTTGTTCTTCACTTTTGGTTGTTCATCAGCAGAGGATCTTCGGATGTATAGTTACTTGTAAGAAATATATCTACGGAAGAACAAAATGTTCATCCGTAGATGTTTCTTACACTTGGTCAATTTCATAAATTGACCAATTATAATGTTTGTACTTGCAACCATACATAAATCAACACACATATAAATGGGTTAACCTATATATTTAATGCATACACAATAATGAATTACAAACATTCATTACAGATATTAATTCAAGTACTAAGCCTATACATAATGAACTAGATCTACTGAACCTAGACCTAACAAAAGTCACATTGGCTGACTGCTCAACTACTCTGGTTCTGAGATTGTATACTCTATAAGCTTTAGCTTGAGAAGAGTATCCAATAAAGTGTCCATCATCTGATTTCTCTGCAAACTTGGCAATTTGATCTTTGGTATTCAAGATGGTGCAAGGACATCCAAATGACCTGAGAAAACCAATGAAAGGTTTTCTCTTGTGCCAAAGTTCATAAGGAGTCTTACCATGTGTCTTAACAACTAAAACTCTGTTTAGCACATAGCAAGCAGTATTCACTGCCTCTGCCCAGAAGGTTATATGCAGTTTAGAGTCAGACAACATAGTTCTTGCAGCTTCAATCAGTGTCCTGTTTCTCCTCTCCGCAAACACCATTTTGCTGTGGAGTCTTAGGAGCACTATATTGTCTTGTAATACCTTTTTCATCACGAAATGTATCAAGGATTTGATTCTTGAATTCAGTTCCTTGATCATATCTTATGGTTTTGACCTTGTGATCATATTAATTCTTAATCTTTAATATGAAATTCTTTAGAATCTTAGGGATCTCATCCTTAGTTCTAAGAAAGAAGACCCAAGTGAATCTTGTAAAGTCATCTGTGATCACCAAACAGTAAGAGGTCCTTCCTAAACTCATTACACTGGTGAGGCCAAAGAGATCCATATGTAAGTGTAGGGGATTGATGATGGAATTTCTTTACTTGAACTTGAGATACCTTGTGTTACTTCCCCTTTAGGCATGCAACACAGTGGTCATCACTTGTAAACTCTTTCTTTGGTATTCCAGTTACCAAATCATTCTTAATTAATTTATTCATGTTTTCAAAGTTTACATGGCACATTTTTTTATGCCAGAGGAAAGACTCATCATTATTTGCTCTAGACAGAAAGCATGAAACTTCTCCTAAGGGAGATGTTTCTTGCAAGTCCATCTTATTCATGTTCCTTTTCCTGGGGGCTCTGAGCAGGATGTGCTCATGAGGAATGACCACCCCGAGCCGTAGAACAATGCACTCATGCTCAGTGAAGAGCATGTTATGACTCTGATCATAAAATTGGGATACACTCAGAAGATTGTACCCAAGCTCCTTGACAAAGTTTACATTCTCAATGCTGAGCTTACCATTTGTGACCTTGCCCCTTCTTGTAATGTAACCTCCTGCATCTCCTCCAAAAGCAACTGGTCCTCCATCAATTCTTTTTTTTGGAGTAGTGACCTATTGCCTCTCATGTGCCTGAACAACCACTATCAATGATCCATACATTTATGTTTGTCTTGAGCTGTTCCTGCATAAAAAAGATGGTTAGTTACATTTGGAAACCCAAGCCTCATTGGTCTTGGGCTCATCAAAAGAAGTTGAAGACAATGCAACAGTAATTGATCCTGTAGTCATGCTAGAAGGATAATTTGCTGATGTTGATGGAGAACTTTCAGCCACTTGGTCTTTCTTTGACTTCCACACCACCTTTGGAAGCTTAGACTTGACCTTCATAACTTCGGAAGTTTTGATGACTTTGAAAGTTTTGATGACTGGACCTTCAAAAGATCTTGCTTTCACTGCAGCAAGCTTTAGTGCTTCGGAAGTATTCCTTTCTTCCGAGACTAAATTTTCTTCTGAAAGAAAGTTTCCACTTGTCTTCTTTTTCATTTTGGAGCTTCCAAAGGAAACAAATTTTCCTCCTGAAGCTTGCTTCTTCTTTTCCAGACTCTTAGAAGTTTTTTTTCTTGGTCATGTGGAGAATACTCTTTGGATTGTAAATGCAATCCTTAGCAAGATGAGAAGTACTCCCACACATAACACAATCCATTTTCTTTCTTCTAGGAGTTTTCCTTTGTGAACAAGGCTGAACTTGATCACTTTTGTAAATCCAGGATGATCAAACTTGAATCAAATCATGAAGAATTAGATCAAAATATGATAATCACAATCAAAACCCCTTTGATCTTCAATTAGATTGCAAATAATATTTTTTACAAATAATCCCTCAATCTATTGGTCATGCAACCATTAACCTAATTCTAATACAATTAGGTTATTTATAGTCTAGTTTAAGTTTCCATATTTACACATAACCCCCTAGACTTAGGCTAATTAATACAAAATTACATATTAAGCATAAAAATGACTAAAATCAAGATAAAATATATTTTGTTCACACAAAATATATTTATTACAATAAAACTCCTAATCATTTAAATCTTCAACGTCTCGTCTCGGTTCTTCGTCTCGAACGTGTCGGGTTTGACTTTTGTTGACTTTGACCGTGACGTTGACTTTTGTTGACTTTCACTGTGTTGATAATATAGACTATCTTTTCCAGCTCCAACAACTTTCCTTCTCCATCTTCATCTTTGAAGATACTGTGGCAGTTCTTGTGGGGATAGAACTACCTTTAGAGCTGGATGGTTCAGGTTGTACCGCAGTGGTGCACAACTGATCAGCCTTCTTCTTGATGACGGGATGATCTGGACATGAACCAGAACTCTTGTTGATTGAGTTCAAGTTGGTGTCTTCAGCCTTCACCACTTCAAATCCTGTAGAGATGAAGACTTGTTTCTGTGCAGAATTGAAGGTGGCCTTGATCTCTTGAGCCTTTTTGGACTTTCTTTTGGCCTTCCTGAAGTTCTTTCTTCTTGACTTGGTTATCCTAACAGTTTTGCTCTCCTCAGAGGGATGGTGACCCTTCTTAGAATGCTCTTCTTCACTCTTCTCAGAGCCATTCTCCACCATCTCCTCTTCATCCTCTTCAGTCACAGGATCTATAAGGGGAAGCTCATCTTCACAAGTTCCACACCTAGAAGATCTTACAGACAAGATTGTGTGTGGAGGAGCTATCTCACAAGATCCTAGTCCCTGCTTATTTTGATAACAAACTTTTGCATGCAAGGATGAGGATTTTATGTTCTTGAAGGTCTCTTCTTCAAGAACACATTTTTTTGCCTTGGCTTTGCTGATCACAAGCTCAGCCTGGCATTCAGTTAACTTAGTAATAAGGTCTTTGATCTGAGTCCTGTAGTTTGTATGCTCATGTTTAATAGTTGAAATGGTTTTCTCTAAGTCCTATATCTTTAGTTTATAATCATTTTCAGCTCTTTTAAAATAATCTTTTAAGATATTTAAGGACTCAAGATCAGATCTTATTTCTAAGTTATAGGACCTGTATCTATTGACTTTAGCAATGCATTCAGGAGTACAAAGATGTTCCAATACCTTGGCTTCATCGTGGTCTGCCATGAGTGCTTGGTTTGGAGATGCATCTTCCACCTGAAAGCTCCAGTCAAAGCCTCCTTCTTCAACAGCAACTGCAGCTTGCTGCTTTGGCTTCTCATTCTGGGGGGCTTTTTTAGTGTAGTTTGGTCTGGTTTGTGCTTGGCGACCATTTTCTCCATGGTGCGTTACACTCCCTTGCAAAGTGTCCCATATGGTTACAGTTGTAACACTTTACTTTGCTTTTATCTAGCCTAAACTTTCCACTGGCTGTATTGTTTGGAAACTTTCTCCCTGTCCTCTTGTAGAACTTCTTAGCTCTGTGAGTGAGAAGAGCCATTTGCTGGAATATCTCCATGTACTCTAGATCATCTAGATGGATATTGTCCAAATCTTCAAGGGTGAAGAGAAAGTTGCTTGAGGTTTCATCAGCAGAGACAAAGGCATGAGAAGAACTTGTCTCTTGGAAAGGACTTCCTTGAGTGTAGCTTTCCCTTGGAGTCTCTGGGAAGGTGATGAAAGGGCCTTTTTGTGAGTTGTCAGGGTAGCATATAAGATGATGTTGTGGCTCAATGCTTTCCCTTTCAACCACATGAAGGGCTGAACTCAGTTGATTGCTGGAGTTACCAGATGAGTTTTGCATGTTCATCTCCATCTGGTAGCCACTAAGAATACAATACAACTCTGTAAGAGTAAGAGTCTTGAGGTTCTCAGTACTCTTGATAACAACACAATAATGTGTCCATTGTCTAGGAAGAGAGGACACAAACTTTCTTACAATGTCCCTATTCTCAAGAGTTACTCCAACATCCATTAGAGTATCCACAATCTCAACATACCTGAAGTATTACTGAGTCATGGTTTCACCTACCTTAAAGGTGAAGTTTTCAAACTGCTGCTTCAGGAGATCCTTCTTGTTATCCTTTGCTTTAGTAGACCCCTCATACATCAACTTCAGTGCTTCCCATAGTTGCTTAGCAGTTTTGCACTTCTTGAAGCCTCTATAGATGGAGTTTGGAAGAGCAGTTTGAAGGGTTGTCATGGCTTTCTGATCAATCTCTATTCTCTTCCTGTCTTCTTCAGAGTAATCAGCCACAACCTTAGGAATCATACCACCATCAGTAGCAGAAGTGGTGCTTGGTATGTAAGGTCCTTCAACAACAGAGTCCCACATCTTGGAGTCTTGAGACTTGATGAAGCCTTCCATTCTTTGACACCAAGTATCAAAGTCTTCAGGAGTGATTAGTGGAGACTTTGTCATAGTTCCAGTTTCCATATCAGCTTTAGTAATAGCTGCCATTTGAGTTGTTAAGTATTTTGTGTGTGTGAGGGATCTTAAGATGGTGAGATCTTATATCAAGAGCCTGAAAAGCTCTGATACCAAATGCAGGACCGGTGAAGGGTATGCACTTACAACATAACAACACAATGAGACGAGTTGCTTAAAACACTTAACAGATCAAATAGGGAACTGGTTAACTTTAGTGAAAGATGCTAATAACACAAGTAAATATGAGACAGAACAAGATGGCAAACAACACAAGTAATTAGTTTTCAAGAATGCTGTATATTGCTTCTCAAATTCTATTACAAATGTTACAAAGCATACGATAAAAGTTACAAGTACTAAGATACTTTATACTACATCCTACAACCGGCCATACTTTGAAAGCCAGTTGGATACAATTGACTAGACAACTACAAAATCAAATGTAGAGTCAAAAGGCAGATTTGCGTTTTGACTAGTGACTACGACATGCCATAGCTCACATCCTAATATATTACAAAAAGGATAAAAGTACATAAAGTAGAAAGCATGGACTCAAGACCTCAATGTACAGTTACCAAAAGCATGGACCTTTCACCAACTCATGTAAGTTGGTGACTTTACAGAGTGCAGCGGAAAGGTGGTCCAGCTTTATGGTAAAGTACATCAGATAAAAGCATCTCTAAAAGTCTTCGGAAGAAATCTGTCTTCACTCTTTGGCTTCGGATAACTTTGTCTTTGAAGCTTTGGAAGACTTCACTTTTGGCTTCGGAAGATGTTGGTCTTGGCTTCGGAAAATTTTGCACTTAGAATATTTCTAGTGCATGGTGTAAAACTTCCGAAGCATTTCTACTTCTGTTCTTTAGTGCATGCTTGCAGAGAGACTTTGGATGTTTTGGCTGCATCAGACTTATATGAATCCTTACAGAAAGAGCAACATAATTGTATGCTCAATGGCGAAGGCCAAGAATTACATACGACATGGACATCAAGCGTTTCTAGCCTACGTAGCTGATAAAGACATGAAAGAAAAGAAACTTGATGAAGTCCCTATAGTTAAAGAATTCCTAGACGTTTTCCCTGACGAGCTTCCAGGTGTTCCACCAGCAAGGGAAATCGAATTCAAAATCGATTTAGTTCTTGGAGCTAAACCTGTTGCTAAATCACCGTATCGATTAGCACCCAATGAGATGAAGGAATTGATGTCTCAACTCCAAGATCTGTTGGATAAAGGTTTCATTCGCCTAAGTGTTTTACCTTGGGGCGCACCTATCTTGTTCGTTAAAAAGAAGGACGGTAGCATGCGGATGTGCATCGATTACGGTGAATTGAAAAAGTTGACCAACTACAAGGCGCTAGCTGGTTCTCAAAGATCGATTTAAGGTCAGGTTATCATCAAGTTAAGGTACTAGAAGAAGATGTACATAAGACAGCTTTTCATACTCGTTACGGGCACTATGAATTTGTTCTGATGCCATTTGGTCTAGTTAATGCTCCAGCGGTTTTCATGGACCTCATGAATCGAGTATGTAAACCTATGCTTGATGGTTCTGTTATAGTTTTTATCGATGACATTCTTATCTATCTTGGACCAAAGAAGATCATGCTCAACATCTTCATGAGGTTCTCAATGTACTAAGAAAATAAAATTCATACGCAAAATTTTCTAACTGTGCATTCTGGATTTGAGAAGTCCAATTCTTGGGTCATGTGGTGAATGCGGAGGGTATTTTGGTGGATCCCGCCAAAGTAGAGACTATTATGAAATGGTCACCTCCTAAAACCCCAACTGAAGTCAGAAGCTTTCTAGGTTTAGCTGGTTATTATCAACGTTTTATTCAAAACAATGTGTAACTCTAAAGACAAAGGAATTAATTCGGCGTGGCGATTCTTGATACCACATGGGTTTCCACTGTACATCCGCATGCTACCGTTTTTAATTCGGCGTGGCGATTCTTGTTTTGAACGTTTTATTCAAAACAATGTGTTTCCACTGTACTTTCACTTGATTTATTTTTTAATTCGTAATTGTTTAACTTTATGATCAAGAATCGCCACTAGCTTTTCTATGTAGTTAACCAGAGTTTTATTCAAAGCTTTCTAGGTTTAGCCGGTTATGCTGGTCAAGTTCAAAACAATGTGTAACTCGTAACTCTAAACCCCAACTGAAGTCAGAAGCTTTCTAAAGACAAAGGAATTAATGCTGGTCAAGTTCAATATTTTGAAGAAAATGACAAAGGAATTAAAATTCGTTTTGGACGAATTTGGATTCCTTGGACTTGTAAAGTCAAAAAAATGATTCTTGATGAGGCACATAAATCAAAGTAATCAATTCATCCGGGTGCAACCAAGATGTATAACGATCTAAAGAAAGAGCATTAGTGGCCTGGAATGAAAAGAGACATTTCTAAATTTGTGGAAAAATGCTTGACTTGCTTACAAGTCAAAGCTGAACATCAAAACCCATATGGTAAAATGCAACCACTAGAATTCCATTATGGAAGTGGGAGCATATTACGATGTATCCGGTGACGAAACTTCCTAAAACTGCCAAAGGATACAATGCAATATGGGTAATCGTCGACCGTTTGACAAAAAGTGCTCACTTTATACCCATTCGTGAAAACTATTCGTCTGAATGAATGGCAGAAGTGTACGTTAATGAGGTGGTCTCAAGGCACGGTGTGCCATTGTCTATTGTATCATATAGAGACACACGTTTCACTTATAGATTTTGGAGGAAATTTCAAGAAGGAATGGGCACCAAATTGTTAATCAGCACAACATATTACCCGTAGACAGATGGGCAAAGTGAGAGAACGATTCAAACTCTCGAAGATATGCTACGTGCATGTATTATTGATTTTGGTGGTAGTTGGGACAAATATTTACCTTTAGCAGAGTTCTCTTATAATAATAGTTATCAATCAAGCATTAGAATGCCCCCGTTCGAAATGTTGTATGGTAGAAAGTGTCGCACTCCTGTATGTTGGAGAGAAGTCGATCAAAGAGAACTTGCAAATAAAGAAGTGGTGGAGGCTACGAATTAAAAGATTGATCAAATAAGAGCGCATTTAAAAGCGGATCAAGATCGACAAAAGTCGTATGTTGATAAACGAAGACGCGCAATTGAATTTCAAGTGGGAGATTGAGTTATGCTAAAAGTCTCTCCATGGAAAGGTGTGATACGTTTTCGTAAACGTGGTAAGCTAAGTCCACGATTTATTGGTCCGTTTAAAATTATTGCTCGTGTGGGGCAAGTGGCATATCATTTAGAATTACCTAAAGAATTGAATGGTATTCATAACACATTTCATGTGTCATATTTACGAAAATGCTTGGCTGGTGAAACGACATATGTGCCATTGAATGAGATAGAAGTGGATGAAAAGCTTAATTACATAGAAAAGATAGTGGCGATTCTTGATCATAAAGTTAAGTAATTACGAATTAAAAAATAAATCAAGTGAAAGTACAGTGGAAACATCGGCGTGGTTCTGATACCACATGGGAAGCCGAGGATGAAATGAAGAAATATTACCCCGAATTATTTGAGGTATAAATAGGTTTCGGGGACGAAACATAAATAAGTGGGGGAGAGTTGTAACATCCCGTTTTATGGATGAAAATAAAATATCTAAAGTATATATTTTAAATATTGTTTAAAGAGTAAATTTTGGGTTATACTATTATTGAATTAAGTTACATTTAAACGAGTATTAATTCGGTTCAATAAATAATAATAATAATAATAATAATAATAATAATAATAATAATAATAATAATAATAATAATAATAATAATAATAATAATAATAATAATAATAATAATAATAATAATAATAATAATAATAATAATAATAAGATTTATTTACAAGTGAACGTGTGCCTGCAAGTAGAATTGTTAAAATAAAATTTAATAAATAATATTTAAGTGGGTAAAATTGAGATTTTAAAGTCCTTCATAACGAAAGAATTGAAAACTTCTAGAATATTTTGTATAAATCCCTACTTAATATATATATATATACATATATATATATATACATATATATATATATATATATATATATATATATATATATATATATATATATATATACATATATCTTTATCTTTACTACTATATAATACAAAACTTTGGACAAAATGGTAATTTCACCTTAGAACGTAAGACGCGCCTGTTCTTTTCTCCCTACCACTGTTTCCCTGCAATCAATTGCCCTGCGATCAACAATGTTGTCATTCAATGAGAGCACCCCAATCGCGCTCTGTTACCCCTCTTGAATGATGGATTGAATGAAGGCAGTGAAACTGGCGTTCAGGTGTCGCTGTACCGTCACATTGAATGCTCGATTTCAGATTGCTTGGAACACGATTTTGTTTCCTTAGTCGGTTTCAAATATCTCGATTTCAAGTGCCTTGTTCTCCTTCTCCCCTCACTGAACGCTCGATTGTGTTGTTTTGCATTGTAAGGTGTTGTTCCGGTAATTATATTTCCTTACTCCTTTATTAGGTCACTGAGGCTCTTGTCTTTAGGTTAACTTTAATTTCTTATTGGGTGTCTGAAATTTATCAATTACATGTTCAAACAATCATTTTTTAATTCTGGGTCGGTGTTGAATTTTCGTATTTTTAATGTTATTTCGATTCTTTATAGTCTATTTGCGGTGAATTGAAGACGATTGTGTGTGGAGTTTGTAATCCCCAATATATATACAACTTATCTGCACTGGATTTGGCCTTAATTGTGTGTGAAGTTTGCTTTAAAAGTATGAAAATTGAAGGCATATGTAATTGTTGACTATTGGTGAAACTATGAAATTGATTGTTTTTATCTTGAATGCAGTTTATCAACACTGGTGCTAAGGAGTTTCATGAGCTCGGAGTGCCTGTTTAACGATGATGGATTTTGTAATTAGGTAACAAATTCTTCACTTTTAATATAGTTAACAACATCAATTGCAACTATTACATTTGGGTTTTTTGTTAAAATTACCTTCATAATGAATTTTCTCTGTTCTTTTTATTAAGGAAAATTCTATGGGTGTTTATCATGATAGATATTCGAATGTTCAGCCAAGACAAAGTTGGTGTCTTGAAATTCATATTTTGATTAATAGTGTATGCAAATAAGGGCAAAAAAAACTTATTGGATAGAACAAAACATAGCTTCTATTACTCAACAAGACCATTGCCTTAACATTGATTACTAGGTTGGGGAATAAAATATTATAATTACAAAATTGGATTGCTGACTTTGTTGCTATTTTATGCACTTTGTGCCAAATGTTTCTTTTTTAAGACTAGAATCATCATTTTTATATTCTCTTGGAGTACAAACGTAAAAGCTTGAATGAGCTGATCAATATTTATAAACTTTATAGTATTGATTTATAACAATTGTTTGTAACATTTGGTATAGAATCCTACTGCCCATAATAGGTTGTATGATAATAGTATCTCAATCTATGAAACACCAGTTTCATTTGGTGCTACACACCTTTTACAACGAATGGTCTTTAAAAGCACAACTAACATAAGCCACTTGAGCATTGTGCGGGAAGTGGAGGCAATTGGTGGTAATGTGACAGCTTTTGCTTTTGGGAGCAAATGGATTGCACTAACGATGCCCTGAAAACTTATCTTCTTCAAATGGTAGAGCTATTTGTTGACTCTGTAAGAAATCAAGCTTTCTTGGATTGGGAGGTTATCCTTTTTTTCTGTTCAATATTTTAGTAATATATAAGTGTGTTCATCTTGCATTTTTTTAATTGAAAATGTTACATTTTTCTTTCTAGATTGAGAAGGTGAAGGCTGAGATTTGTGAATATGCCAATAATTCTATGGCCTTCCTTTTAGAGGCCATTCATTCAGCTGGTTATTCTGGTCCATGTGCACACTCACTTGATGCATCTAGAGATTTACATAGCAGAATAAGCAGTACTGTTTGTAGCTGTAAGTCTCACACCATAGGTTTAACTAAAGGATTGTTCTTTTAAATAGTTTATCTACTGATTGTCTTTCAATAGCACACAAGCAATTCTAAGTGTCTGGATAAAGAAAGGTGTTTATGCTTATCTATGTATTGTAGTAGGAATAACTTTTTTTAGTAAGCACTTTAAATTAATTATCTCAAACTGATTATTCTTGATGCACCAAAATTTGACTTTTACGCTAAAAAAAGCAATTATTTGATTCTACTAATAAACATAAGCACAATTGCAAGCTGTTTGTGTATGCAATTTCAAAACTCTCTTACTCATCCCATTTGGATTTTATTGTTAATGATCTTGCTAGAAAGTGCTAGGCAAACTATACTGCTCCGCGAATGGTACTTGTTGCATCGGGAGTTGAACACGTGGAACTGTTAAAATACTCTGAACCTCTTCTCTTTCATTTGCCAGTTGGTGCTCAGTTTGAGGAGCCAAAATCAATTTATGTTGGAGGTGATCATCATGTTATAGTGGATACAGGGTTGTCTTCTTAAATTTTACTTCACGCTAAGTTCTTTTATTTGCATGCAAGGGTGCAGAGTAACTTTTCTTATATATATATTGACAGGTTGGGAAAATAGCATCAATCTATGTTTGCATTTTTATCGATGCTTCTTAATCCTTTCAAAATGGTAGCAACAAACCCCTTTTGTGATTTGTTTCTATCAAAGAATAATACCGATGGTTGATTCGCGTGCGATACACTGTGGATTGAATAAGTTTTAGCCGTTTCAACAATTATTAATTGAAAATTTTCTTGAATTAGATTCTTTCGGTAGTTGGTTTAGCAATTTTTTTGATTTGTTTCCATCAACAAATTTTCATTTTGGTAAGAAGTTGTTGTGCCCAGTTGGTGGCAAATGCACAAGGAACAACAGACATGGGTTTTAAGGTACGTGTTCTAATCTTTGCTTTAAAGATCTGTTTATTTATCATATCTTAGGAAAAACTATACAATTTGTTTGTCATATAATTGTTATAAAGAAATGTTGGTCAATTTTGTGGGGTTTTTGTTAGATTTAGAGCGATATTGATGCAGATTTCAAGGTAGGAGGACAATGAAATTGGTACTGATTTATCATATTTTACCCTATTGTTATTATTTGCATTTGTTATAACTATGATTTGAAATGTCTCAAATGTATCTATGTCATAGTAGGAAGGGATATTGGAATAACACATATACATTGTTGGTGAAACAAGTATCATTGACCAAGTGCTGTAACTCCCCACAATTATGTTGAGATAGTGGACCTTACTAGCATTACAAGTTGTATAATGGATCCTTAAAAGTTAAGAAACACTCGACATTGTAGAAAATTTCATAAAATAAATAAAAAATGACATTTTATCATGATTTGTAGTAGGCTGCTTTAAAATCCAGATTATACTCGTTCTATTACTTTCATAGGTTAACCGATATATATATATATATATATATATATATATATATATATATATATATATATATATATATATATATATATATATATATATATATATATATATATATAGATATATATATATATATATATATATATATCTATATATATATATATATATAATCTATTTTATAAAACATAATATAAAGAACATACATAATATAAAAAACGAAAGAATTAATTCCATACTTTTAGGTAAAAATTTAAAAATATAAAGAAACTTTTACATGATGAAGATTTGATAATACTATACAATATTATACTTCAAAATCAAACATCAATTTTTAGGTGAAATTAAAAACTATACGCGATGAAGATTTGATAATACAACCGAGTAGATTTGTTAAAAAATCAAGAGAAATTTTTGTAGCTTTAACTAGAAAGAATTCACATAATTAGTAGAGGAGCATTGTTTATATAAAGAACATTCTGTTTAAAAATGATAGATGTTATCTATATTTGATAAATCATTTTTAAATTTCAAATTTCGATTCATTATCACCAAAATAGAATCAAATAAATTTAATAGAATATGTAAATTTTCAAAAAAAATTTTAATGTTTAAAAATCAAGTTAATAAAAAATATTTAATATATTCAAATTTCAAATATTAAAAAGTCAATTGATTAATCGTTTTTTAAATTTAATTTCAAATGTTAAAAACTCAACCCATTATTTTGAACTTCAAAGCTGCTTTCGGTGGCTATTTTTTAATTGACTCGATAATTAGATTTCTGGATTGTTGACTAGGGGGCTAAGTTGTGTAGGGTTAAAAGCATTGATCGAGAAACATAAGTTGAGAAAACATGTCAAATAATGTAAAGCTTTATCAGGATTAGATTCATGTATTACTTTATCACATCAATGGTTCATTGAACTATTTGATAATTTAAATGCTTAATTAGTTGCTAGACGTGTGTAATGCTTATAACGTATATCCACCATGATTATGCTAATAACATAAAAGTTTAGAAAAAACATAATACACTTTTGTAAAATACTACAAGAATAACAAAATATCATAAACACATTCCGTATGTAAATTGTTGCTTCATCACATTACGTCCCGCCGCATCGCGCGGGCACTATTCTAGTATATATATATATATATATATATATATATATATATATATATATATATATATATATATATATATATATATATATAAACGGTTAACATGTGTTGGCAAATAATATCATCCAAAGTATAAATGTGTATGTCTAACTTTAAAATGTATAAAGGAATTCTCCAGGTTTCTATGTTCAAAGAATATTACTAGAAGGTGTTATATTTTAGATCAGTTTATCAATCAAAATTTCATTCAAATTATCAACCTTGAGAGGTAAGTACACTGACCCGTAAGTAGATTATGTTACATGTTTAATTTTATATTATATGTTTTATTTATTATAAGTTAGTATGAATTCTGTAGATATGAAACATGTTTAAATACATGTTATATATTGTGAGGACCTGGTATTTGAACGAAATACCGAATGATTAACGTGTAAACCAAACCAAATAGTGCGGAATCCTATTTGATTGGCGATCCAATCAGTGAGAACGCACGAAGAATCAATAAAGTATTGAATCTAACGTTAAGAATCGATTGGGAATCGATCTACAGCGTTCTATGAACTTGGAGAACGAACTAGGAGGCTTCTGGACGGCTAGGGTACGTCTGGAGTCGAAATAGAATGAATGCTTCAGTTTTTCCACGAATTGGGTTGTATTTATAGGTTAGTATTGTTCATTCGTGCGACTGAACCATTAGTATGGTTCAGTCGTGCGATTGAACCATGCGGTTGATTCATCCGCACGACTGAGTGTTCAGTCGTGCGACTGAGCCAATCTTATGTTTCAATCATACGACTGATCCAGTCTCCTGGTTCAGTCGTGCGACTGAGTCATTCGTATGAAGTTATTCATGCGTATGGTCCATTCGCATGGGCCATTCGCATGAGAACTTCATTTTGTTAAGTTTGAATGTATTAATTAATATAACATTATGTGTAACAATTCAAACAACCACAAACCTAATTAACCAATTCAACATCGACTCATTAATGAAATATTAAACATTATAAATCACAAACAACCAATATCATTTCATTAATCATTTCAAACATTACATCAAAATCAGATAAACAAGATCTATTACATTCATATCATGATCTAGGGACATACATGTATCAACAAACTCCCCCTTGGACCTAGATCTCTCTAATGTCTTGTTTTCTTCATTACCTCCTCATATTTCTTGTACTTATCCTCTTTTGTGACTCCCGCGTGAATCTCAAACGCGAAGCAGAGTCTTATGACGTTCTGGAACTGGAGGGCTTGTACTATATCCTGCGTATCATAGAACAGTGGCCACTTGTATAGAGTGTAGACATCATTAGCTGACAAGTTGGTAAGCCACATTGGGTCAAATACCCTGATAGTATCCATTTGGCCCTCTTTGTTTAGGACTATGACCGCTTCTCCTGTCCTCCAATCGTAGTACCACCACTTAAAGTGTGGAGTGAAGTCCTGTGGCATTTCCCTGAGCGGGATTCTTGACATCGTGCGCGGAGGACTCCACTTCAACACTATCTTTGGCTTTCCAGTAATGGCATCAACTTCAGACCTTCTGATATACCTTGTAGGCTGTTGGGGTCTGAAGTTAACCCACCTGGTGTGGTACTCCTTCCTTAGGGCAGCCTCAAACCAGCCTGACATCTTTCTCGGGTCAGCATACAACAGCTTTAGTTTGGCCAGCTGGTTGAGCTCAAAACCTGGTAGAGTCTTCAGATCATGTGGGAATCTGAAGTACTCTATGCCCTTCTCCCTCTTAACTGCATATACGTTAAGGTCCTCAAAATATGCCCACGCTATAATCCTGCCCGACACCTTATGATGTTTCTTGACTCTGTAGAGTTTGGTGTAGGCATCCTGTTTAGGTGCAGCGCGTTGGGCTCTAACTTCTTCAAAACAAGCAGCCCACTCAGCCTTTCGGATATCAACATCATCATTTGAGGCTTGGGCCGTTCCCTCTGTTTTCTCTGACTCCTGCTCCATTTTGTCTAACACCTCAAAAGTATCTAACAAGGGATTCACCCAATTGGGGACCACATTTCCCTCATTGTCAGCATACTGAGGGTAGTGCTCTGCAGTGACATCTTCTATCTCTATTTCATCAACGTCGTTGAGCTCTTCGTCACTTGTCGAGTCGCACGTTGGAGCATCCTTTACAATCTCATCTGGATTTAGCTTGAAGATCTCTGCTAGTTGCTCGTTTGATAGATCGTGAATTATTTCCCCTTCTTCCGGGGTATAACTCACCGACCTCCTTACGATCCCTTGCAGATCAAGAATCATAGTTAGCTGAGTCTTGACCTGCTGAAGGGGAGCAACATCGAACTCATCCCTCTGATAGTTTGGATCTGTTTGATTTAAACATTCAACACATCAACCATTAGTAATTAATCAAAACAAAATGCATTAAACTTAATATAAACATTGAATACATAGGTTTAAATACATGATTCAAATACAAAAGTAATCTAATACATAGACATCTAATCATTACTTTTCTCTTGAATCACTGGATCATCGCTTGGTGGAGCAGAGGAGGAAGCTTGTTGGTCTTGTCTATTCTTGGATCTCCTTTCCTGACCTTGAGCAGAGGCCGATGCAGCTGCATCTCCTCCTTCTGCATCATCATCCTCATCCCTCTCCTCTGTCCTCTCTTCTTCAGTCCCCTCATCATCCTCAGTCTCATCTTCATCATCCTCATCATCATCCTCATCATCATCATCACCATCATCTCCGTCTCCCTCTTTAATCTTCAGGGGCTCATCCTTAGATCCCTTTAGCTTTAGCATGATTGTCTTCTTAGCCTCCTCCAACTCCTCTATCTTCTTGGCAGATGTGACACTGTGCTCTTGGAGTTGGGCGATCTCATGGCTCTGAGCAGCCATTTGTTGGGCCTGCTCCTCAATCAATCGAGCCTGCTCTGAGATCTGCTGAGACTGTGCAGCAGTAAGATCAGCCAGCTGGCGGATCTGAGCCGTCTTCTCCTCATCAGCAGCTAATAAACGCATCACCATCCGGTTAAGCGCAGAAAGCTGTTCCTCTACCCCAATTGGAGGTAGAGGTGATCCATATGTATGTGAGGGATGTGAAGAGGGTCCTGCTTGGTGGCTAGTGGTGGTAGTGGTGGCTGTGGTGAAGATGGGGCTGGGTCTGTGAGATAGTGGAGGTGATGTAGGAGTGAAAGATATGGTGGTGGTTGGCATATGTACAGTGGTGGGAGGTGTGGTGGTAGTGTGGTGGCTGTGGTGGCTGTGGTGGTGGATGGTGTGGCTGTGGAGGTGGTAGTGGTGGTGGTAGATGTAGTGGCTGTGGTGGTGACGAAGGTTAGTCTTCTCTTCTTCTTCTTCTGGCCGTGGGGCTGAGCCATCCTTTTCCTCCTCGTTCCCGTCGAGGTGGATGCTCCCCCTACAACACGGCTAGCTGACTCAGGGGCATAGCTAGGGTCTGCAGCTGTCTCTCCTGAATCTCTTGGGCGTTCACCAACCGCCCTTAGCCCATACTCTGTGGGAACAACCTTGCTTCCCACAGTCCTCGTTAGGGCTCCTCGTCAGACTCGTCTTCCTCCTCACCAGGAATAAAGTCCTGATGGAAACCAGCAGACTCAGCTATGTCACCAGTTGGGGCAGATACTGGAGGTATAACATCTGAAGCTGTGCCCCTTGGTGGAATAGGCATATCATCCCCAGCATCCCCACTGTCATCATCGTCTGAATCATGCTCTGGGAGCAGCAGCCTCTCATCGTCTGAATCGCTGTCATCATGACGCCACTTGCGTCTACCTGGCGCCACATATCTCTCATTGGCCAGATGGCCGATCAACCTCTTCACTTGGGGCTTTACCTGCTTGCCCCTATACACTCTCATACGACCCAAAGTCGTGTCATCCATAATCTCCAAGGCCACAGCATCATGGCTCTCCTTGGGAAGTGAAGGCAGCTTCTCGTTGAAGATCAGCTGCAGAAACCTGGGGTACATACAAAAACCCTCCTTCCCCTTGGCCTCCAGATTCTCCACCAAATATGAGAAGATCATGCTCGAGAAGCTGAAGGGGTGGTTCAGCACCAGTGCCACATAGGCATTCTGAATCTGGTCTGATAGGTCATCGAACCCACCCCTCCTAGAAGCAATACACTTCAGGATCACATGCGCCAAGTACTTGTACTGGGGACACAGGTTGCTCTTGTTGAGCACACCTGAGTTGATGTCCCCAGCGTACTTAATCCTGAGAAAGCAGCCTCTAACTGTAAGTGGATGTAGTCTGGTGGGGTGATCAGTATCGTCCCCAAAATCAAGAACTCTCTGGATGTCTGCTGCTGTAATCTCAATATCATGACCATGAATGGAGCTCCGTATACTGTAAGGCTCACGAGAACGATCAACGGAGGCATTCTCCCAGAATGCCTGATGTAACGACCTGTAAGGCGTACACGGTGTAGAAATGGTCAACGTCGAAGGAACGCAATAATCTCTGTAAACTCGGCCCCATTCCGAGTCGTATGGTCCAAATGAGCACATATATTGTGCTTTGGGTTAATGGACCATCTATCAGCCATTTGCCTGAAACACAAGACACAGAACCATTAGAAATCATACATCAAAATTCAGTTCTAAGTGTATAGTTTAAATTCAATCTGATTCATTCGTGCGAATGAATCATGCGACTGAAGTCAGTCGGTTGTCCTTTCATGCGACTGAGCTCATTCGGGTGAATGAGACATGCGACTGAGTTCAATCTGCTGACTGAGTCTGCGATTGGTTCAGTCGGCCGACTGAGTTCATTCGCATGGTGCATTCGGCCGATTGACCCAATCGCAAGATTCAATCGTGCGATTGGAGTTCATCCGGACGACCAGTCGCTTGTCCCACTGTTCAGTCGCCTGTGGTTCGAATCTTGACCAAATCAAGTAATTTAACATGGTTTAATGGTCCAATAGACTCGCCATCTTGTCACTAATAACCTATTAAACTTATTTTAACATTTTGCTTAGTTTATGTTGGTTATTAGGTCATTTACAGTCCGGTTCTTGTTTCACTCGAATATCACAAATTAGGGTTCCATTTCTTCAGATTTCGGTGAGATTTCACTGCCATCTACCTGTATAAACGTCAACGCAAGTCAGAAGATCAATAAAATGTAGAAAACAAGGTCTAGAGAAATTTTGGCAGAGTAACGGTACGAAGTGCGATTTAGGAGCGATTGAGGGTGATGAGTGAAATGCGATCGACTGTGGCCCTTTAAATACTGAAGCTGAGTTCAATCGGCCGACTGGCCTCATTCGCTCAGTTCATTCGGGCGACTGAAGCTCAGTCGTGCGATTGGCCCAGTCAGTCGCATTCAGTTGGCCGACTGAGGTTCAGTCGGTCGACTGACTCATTCGTACCCTTTCATTCGCATCTTCAGTTGACCGACTGAGTCTCAGTCGGTCGACTGACTCATTCGCACCCTCTCATTCGGTCGAATGGATCAGTCTGATAAGCCATTCGGGTGAATGGCTCAATCTCATGTCCAGTCGTGCGAATGGGACCCATTCGCATGGTTGGTCCATACTTATGGTCCAATCGTGCGAATGGGTTATACTTATGAAATTTTCTGCCATTTTGACCATTTAACATTTAAACCCTTTTAATTATTGAAATTAACATTATGAGCATTTGATCATCTCAGACATGATCATTTTAACTTGAAAACTTTTGATCACCTCAGACGTGATTTTTTAAACACTTTGTCACCTCAGACGTGACCCTTTTAAACTTTGAAAACACATGTGGTCATCTCAGACATGACCCTTTTAGTGAGTTGATCCCATACTGATTTTCATGATGTAGTCCGACAAACAAACAAACTAAAATGACTAAATAAATTAGAAAATTAAACTAAAGTACAAAAATTAAACTTGTTTTTGGCTTTTTGTGAGAGATAAATCCTAAGATAGAAATCTACTGGATTTGGTTCCGGAATAGGCAGCTTCAACTTAGATTGACCACACCTGGACCAATTCAATTTTGGAATCATACAGGCAAGTCAAATCATTTGGGACTTGTTATCAAAACCTTTTGATGCTCAATTCTTGGTTTTCATCCAGAGTCGTTAGCAAATTTAGGAAATCATACTGGTACTATTAGATTCCCACATTGATTTGAACTTTCAAGAATTGCAGCCACAATGATTGTCAGTATATTTGTCCTCTTAAATCCATACACAGACTTTAGACACAAACTGGTGATAGTTTTAGGTTTAATTATTTCAACTAACATTTGTGGATCCCACACTTATATGGTAATCAACATTCCTCAGGAGCTTTTGAGCGGTCTACGGGTATTTTTACAAGAAGAGACTATTCTTAGAGCTTTCAAAGAGAAGCCAATCCTCAGGTCAGTGCCATCGCACAGCAGAGAGGCGGCAAACAACAATGAATTCTAGAATATCTAGGTTATGCTTATCCTCAGGTCAGTGCCATCGCACAGCAGAGAGGCACACAACCTATCTTCTTGTTAGAGCAGCTTAATTTTATTTTGCACAAAATGCACCAACAACATAAGTCATTAGCTTGATAGCATTTGTCTTTCATTTTTTTTCGTGCTTTGCTCTATTTATGGTCATCCGCACACATTCGTGGCGTTTACATGCTCATTACCCCTTATTGGAATATTGTTGATTGTGTTAACCAGTGATAAGATGGAAGCCCACAGTCAGTTGAACAACTTAGTTTGATCTTGAGATCACCAGTCAGGTCTAATCATCTATTGTGTTGAATCTACCGACATATCATTTGTGGTCTAGCAACCTCTAGGTCTACTTTCTTTGTGTTACCTTAGTAGTTACCAGTTTTTCTATCATCTTCCCTTTTATATTGCTTAGACTACACAGACTTATACTTTGAATTTTGCATCTTTTCTAAATTAAATTTTAAAGTCCCTCTTGATTTGTTCCTGTGTACTATCATTTTCCAAAGGGTTTGAATCGGTATCACAGATACGATCTACCTTATATCAGCTATCCACTCCTTCTCCCTCGTTTTTTTTTTTTAATTTTAATGTTACTGGCTGACTTATTCTCCCCCTAAAATACTAAAATCATAACTGGTTTAATTATTTTAGGATTTTAATAAACAGCTAAATAACATGAGTTTAATTTAAACAGACTAAAATAAAATAAAAAAAAAAAAATAAAAAAGAAAAATTAACTAAACTGCATCGGACTACACATGATCATCATCAGGAATAACATCACTTTTCTTTTTAACGCCGTTGACCTCTAACAAATATAGAAAACGTGGTTTATCAAAGGCTTTTGTATAGAGGTCAGCGCGTTGAAAATCAGTATTAATTTTTACCACATCGATTAAGTTCTTTTCAAAACAGTCTCTTATGAAATGGTATTTAATACCGATGTGTTTGGTCTTTGGATGTTGGACCGGATTTTTAGTTACTGCAATTGCAGCAGAGTTATCAACAAAGATAGGAGTAGAAGAAAACTTTAAACCGTAATCCCGCATTTGCTGTTGAATCCAGATGATTTGTGAACAGCAACTTGCAGCAGCAACGTATTCGGCTTCACAGGTTGACAATGCAACCGATGTCTGCTTCTTACACTGCCAGGTAACTAATCTCCTCCCAAAGAATTGACACCCTGCTGATGTAGACTTGTAGTTCATCTTGCAGCCCCCGTAATCCGAGTCACTATACGCCGTGAGCTCAAAGTCATCATCATGAGGATACCACAACCCAAGTGTGGGTGTACCCTTCAGATAACGAAATATCCTCTTGACCCCGATCAGATGGTTCACCTTAGGCTTAGCCTGATATCTAGAACATAAACATGTAGCATACATGATATCAGGTCTTGAGGCAGTGAGATACATGAGGGATCCAATCATTCCTCGGTACATTGTGGCATCTACCAGATCTCCATTTTCATCAGGTGCTATATCATGATTAGTAGCAAGTGGAGTCCCAGCAGCAGAAGCATTCTCCATGTCAAACCGACTGAGAATGTCTCCCACATACTTGGTCTGATGTAGAAAGATCCCATTTGGTGTCTGATCCACCTGTAACCCGAGAAAGAACTTCATCTCCCCCATAGCACTCATCTCAAACTCTTTCTTCATAACTGCTTCAAACTCTTTGCATAATTCTTCGTTCTTTGAACCGAAGATTATGTCATCGACATAGATCTGTACGAGCAGTAGGTCTCCATCTTTTTCTTTGATGAACAGCGTGCAGTCAATGACTCCCCTGCGAAAGCCGTGTTTCACAAGATGAGTCGAGAGTTTCTCATACCAGGCCCTTGGAGCTTGATGAAGCCCGTATAAGGCCTTGTCGAGTTTGTAAACTCTGTCCCGATGATAAGGATCTTCAAATCCCTCGGGTTGACTGACATAGACTGTTTCTCTGATTTCCCCATGAAGGAATGCACTCTTCACATCTAATTGGTAGACTTTAATCTTCATGTACGAGCATAGGCAAGGAAGATACGAATGGCTTCCATCCTTGCCACGGGTGCAAACACTTCATTGTAGTCAATCCCCTCGACTTGGCGAAATCCCTGAACCACCAGTCGAGCCTTGTTCCTGATAATGACCCCTTGGTCATCCTTCTTGCATTTCAAGACCCATTTGGTGCCAATGACCTTAGCACCTTTAGGTCTATCTACCAGAGTCCATACACCTAACTTCTTGAACTGAAGAAGTTCTTCTTGCATGGCACTCACCCACGCCTCATCGTTTAGTGCATCACTGACGTATTTTGGCTCAAACTGCGAGACAAAACACCGATAAGCACCATCATGAATGTATCCCTTTTCCATAACAGAGGCATAATCAGCTGAGTATAGCTGATTTCGGGTTTGTACTCCTGATCTGACATCCCCAATGACATTGTCTAAGGGATGATAGACGTTTAGACGTGATCCTGGAGTAGTAGGAACAGCTACCTCAGAGCCAAGATTATGAACATTTGGTTCTGCATCTGAGGTAGTTGGAGTTTGAGGTTCCGAAGTCGAAGGTGCATCACTGTTAGATGCTTGTGGACTTTCAGGAACTGGAACCTGTTCCTCCTGACTGTTCTGGTCATCTTCTTCAGCTTCATCTTCAGAGGAGGAGTCACTGTCGTCGACTACTCCCCCTGACTGAGTAGATGATTCTCCCTGTGAGCTAGATGATGTTGAATCATGAGATGGTGTATTCAAGATATCATACATCATCCGAGTAGCTAACTCATCATCCGAAGGAGAGATAGGGATGTTGAAGGACTTGAAGAATCCATCATAGTCGAAAAAGTAGGCGGGTCCTTTGCCAGTAGGTGGTGTGGTATATCTCTGAACATCAACATTACACCACACTTCTACTAGACCCGTTGAGTTGTTGTAAACTCTCTTGTTCGGTATGTTGTATCCTAGGAAGATTCCTTCATCAGCCTTCTCGCTGAATTTACCTTCTTGAGTCTTCTTCAGAAGTGTGCACGGCGCGCCAAATGGTTCGAGATACTCCAAATTCGGTTTGCGTCTTTGTAGTAGCTCGTAACATGTCTTTCCGTGGCGCTTGACTATCAGAACTCGATTCAGTGTATAACATGCATTAGCCACTGCCTCATTCCAGAATTGGATAGGCAGTTTCGAGTCTGCCAGCATTGTCCGTGCTGTCTCTATCAAGCTTCTGTTCTTTCTCTCAGCAACACCATTCATCTGAGGCGTGTAGGCAGAAGTGAATTGATGCACAATTCCCTTTTCCTTGCAGTAAGCCTCCATCCACTGGTTCTTGAATTCAGTCCCGTTGTCTGAGCGTACTTGTCTCACCTTCAGCTTGTAGAGAGATTCCAGTGTGGTTACTAACTCCTTGAATGACTCAAATGTTTCTGATTTGGACTTCAGAAACATTACCCAAGAGAACCTTGAGTAGTCATCAGTAACCACAAAACAGTACAAGTCGCCTGCAATGCTCTTTGTACTGACTGGACCAAACAGATCCATGTGAAGAAGTTCAAGAGGAAGTTCTATTGAATGAACTTTCTTTTCCTTATGAGACTTCTTTGTCTGTTTGCCTTTCTTGCAAGCTACACAAAAATCAGGAAGTTGGAAATTCTTGACGTTGACTCCTCTCACGAGATCCTTCTGGATCAAGTGATTCATCTTCCGTTGATTAATGTGTCCCATTCTCCTATGCCAGGAGATGGAGTCCTTCTCAGTGGCTTTTGATAGAAAGCACTGAACTTCATGATCCGTTGTAGAAGCTGTTGACAGATCCAAAACATAAAGGTCTTTATATCTTGAAGCTGTCATCAGAACTTGGTCCTCCGGAATCACGTAGTCTTTCTTTAGGACGTAACACTTCTTGTTGTCGAATATGACTTTAAATCCCTTATCACAGATTTGGGAAACAGAAAGTAAGTTGTTTTGAAGTTGTTGAACGTAGTTCACCTTATCAAACTTAACTTTCTGATTCCCAACTTCTCCCTGAGCTGTGATATAGCCTCCCTTGTTTCCAGCAAACGAAACATGCCCTCCTTTTATTTGCTTGACGTTTGATAAAAGAGCCCTGTTTCCTGTCATGTGCCTGGATGCTCCGCTGTCTACAATCCACGTGTTGGTTTCAGCACTGTAGCGAACACCCTGCACATACAATGTAAAAGATTAGTTTAGGTTAGGAACCCAAGCCTTTACTGGCTTGGGTTTCCCAGAGGCATCACACATCATGAATTCAACCCATTGACCCTTAGAGGGTGAGGGTAGCTCAGGTTCCTTCTTGTCATCATTATCAGACACAGAGGATGACTTCTCTTTCCATAAGCCAGATTTGTGCAAGCCTGTTTGTGATAAACAGTCGACTGGCTAATGGGTTGAACTTTAGGTTCACTAGTTCTTCTAGGTGGAGTTAAAGAACTCCTCTTAGAAGACCTAGGCTTTGAATCCTGAAGTTCAATCTTCTTCCTAGGTGTCTGATAGTAAGGACAAAAGGAAGCAATGTGTCCACACTCTCCACAGTTGTAGCATGACCTGCTATCAACTTTATGATTAAACTTTCTTTGTGGAGATGTGTGTGACACTCTAGTAACATCACTTAATTTGGGTTTTGACTCTTTTTCTTTTGATGTTTTCTCTTGTTTAACAAAATTAATTGTTTTAACATTTTTAACATCTTTTTCCTTTTGGTTAACTGGTTTTTGACTTGAAACTTGTGAAAGATTAACATTAACAGTCTTTTTAGGTTCTGATTTGACTCTGTTTGACCCTGACTTTATATTAACCTTTTCAAATTCTTTTTCCAGATTAACACAAGGCATTTTACCCTTTGCCTTGAAGTGGCCTCCTTTTGTTTGGTTCCAGATTCAATAGATGAACATGAGGAATCTGGATCACTAACAAGAGGAGTAGACACCACATGATCCTTGATGGGGTTATTATTTATTGGTCTACTCTTAGTGTTCATCAAGGTCTCAGGTGGTGGTGGAACCACTTTATAACCCAAACCCTCCCCGTTGTTTCTTTCTCTCACTAAGTGTTGGACAATGTGTGATGAACTTGTCCAACTGTGCAGTTTCTGTTTTAAAGAGTTAACTTCTACTTCTAAAACTGCCTTTTGCTTCTTAGTGTCTTCTAGGGAGTTAAGATAGTACCTAATGTCATTAGCTTGGTTAAATGCAACTACTTCAGTTTCCCTAAGCTGTTTAGTCAAAAGGTCTATCTTTTCTTTGTAACTATGCTCATTTTGTTTTAATACTCTATTAGCCTCAGTGCACAGTTGCAAATCCTTTACTAAGTTATCATTATGATCTAATAACCTAGCAAATTTCTCATCTATGCTATTTCTAAAAGTATCACAATCAGAACAAGCATGATTTTTAAACAGTTGGTCAGTGGTACTTACCTGAGGAGGTTCAGAAGAGTTAGCCATCAACGCAGCATCAGATGTCTCTGGTTCTGGTGATTCTGTCTTTTCTGTCTTTGCTGTGGAAGTCCCTTCTTCAGGCTTGTAGCTGACCTCAGTTGCAGTTGTCTCTTCAATATTTGACATCGCTATCTCAACTGCAATATCTCCTTCACTCGCGGAATCATCGTCTAAGTCTTCTACACTTGCAATGTTTGATTCCCCTGGAGAGACAAACCTAAAGCTCCAGTCCTGTCCTTCATCATCATGAGCAGTCAAGGCTTTTGGATCCTTGCTTGATGAAGTAGAACTAGTAGCTTGCTTGTCTTGACGAGTGAAGGATGAAATGGGTTCCCGTTCCCCGTCTTCTTTGGCTTCACACATTCTCTCTTGAAGTGCCCCTTCTCCACAGTTAAAGCAGGTCACTTTACTCTTGTCAAAGCCAAATGTGGTATCCTTAGTAGCTGCCAAGTTCTGTCCGGTCTTTTTCACAAACTTCTTCGCCCTCCGGACAGCACTAGCTAAGGCCCACATATGTCCATCCTCTCCAGCTCCATTTCATCCACCTGCTCGTAGTCCTCATCTGCCAGATGGCAGTTTCCAATCTTCCCAGCAACAAGTCCATCATAAGAATGAACCACTGCTGCCAAAAGATCCATGTGCTCTCGAGCTACTTCCACAGTCACATTACCGAGGTTCTCGGTCTTCAGTCTAGTAGCATTCGCTTCAGATCCAATGTAGTGGGTACAAGAAGACCCTGACGTGTCTGATCCTGAAGGAGAAGCTTGTGAAGGACCCGATGAGCTAGACACAAATGCAGTCTGAAGAGGTGCTCCAGATGTCTTAGCTTGAGGCGTGGCATTGTACAAAGCTGGATTCTGAGTGTACGAAGACTTCTGAGCTCTGTACTTCATCCTAAGTGCTTCTTCTCGCAGCTTTAGAATGAAGTCATTGATATCCAGCTTTGCCAGCATTTCATTCTGTCTCAGTTTAGACACGAATGAAGCCCACTTTTTTGGCAATCCGTCAGCAAAATTTGACACTTTTTCTTCCATGGTAGTAGCAACCCATGTGTATGTAGTTCACTCATCAGATGGTAGAATCTATCAATAACATCGTCCAAACTCTCGTTTCCCATCGATGAGAAGTTGTCAAATTCCTTCTTCAGTTCCTTAGCTTTAATTGCCTTTAACGAAGCATTCCCGTCGTATCTCTTTTCCAGCTCATCCCATAGTTTCTTGGCCTGCTTATTCTCCGAGTACTGGTGGAAAATCTTTAGGAATAGACTGTGTGATCAATGCATAGACTCTCTTCTCTGCATTATACTTAACTTTCTGAGCGTCAGTCATCCCTCCCAAAGTAAGCTTTACTCCATCTGCTCCCACCGGCATACTATACCCAATCTCGATAGCTTCCCACAAATTTGGATCCACTCCATTGAGGTAGATCTCAAAACGTTGTTTCCAGTGGGGAAACTCATCTAACGTTAAGAGCTTTGGTGGTTTATTATGATTACCCACCTCACTCTCAAGTAACAGCAGGTTCTGGATCCTTGAGTCCTTCCCAGCAGTAAAGGCTGACATTTGATCTTCCATCTCGAATAACTTTAAGTGTACTTAAACAAACTGTCAACTGGTGCGACTGGAGGATGCGAATGGGCTATCCGTGCGAATGAACTATGCGACTGGTTCAATCGTGCGGCTGAACTAAGCGATTGGTTCAGTCGTGCGAATGAAGCTGATGCGTATGAACACCGAACGATCGTACGAATGGAGATGTGCAATCGTGCGTCTGGACAATGCGAATGAAGTCCAGTCGTGCGAATGGCTCACTCGTGCGACTGAAGCTGCTGTTTTGCGAAAATTTCTAGGTTAAACGTGTTTTAGCCGTAAAAATTCGAAATTTCGCCAACCCTAATCGCCTAAGTCCGTAGAAACTAAAACTTGATGAGCAGGGAACGTCCAAGATCACTTTTGACACAAAAGATTGCGTTTTTAGTGTAAAAACACAACTTTTTATCAATCTTGATTGAATCACACGTAATCAGAGCCAAGCTCTGATACCACTTTGTGGACCTGGTATTTGAACAAAATACCAATGATTAACGTGTAAACCAAACCAAATAGTGCGGAATCCTATTTGATTGGCGATCCAATCAGTGAGAACGCACGAAGAATCAATAAGTATTGAATCTACCGTTAAGAATCGATTGGGAATCGATCTACAACGTTCTATGAACTTGGAGAACAACTAGGAGGCTTCTGGACGGCTAGGGTACGTCTGGAGTGGAAATAGAATGAATGCTTCAGTTTTTCCACGAATTGGGTTTGTTTTTATAGGTTAGTATTGTTCATTCGTGCGACTGAACCATTAGTTTGGTTCAGTCGTGCGATTGAACCATGCGGTTGATTCATCCGCACGACTGAGTGTTCAGCCGTGCGACTGAGCCAATCTTATGTTTCAATCATACGACTGATCCAGTCACCTGGTTTAGTCGTGCGACTGAGTCATTCGCTTGAAGTTAGTCATGCGTATGGTCCATTCGCATGGGCCATTCGCATGAGAACTTCATTTTGTTAAGTTTGAATGTATTAATTAATATAACATTATGTGTAACAATTCAAACAACCAAACCTAATTAACCAATTCAACATCGACTCATTAATGAAATATTAAACATTATAAATTACAAACACTATATCATTTCATTAACAATCCAAACATTACATCAGAATCAGATAAACAAGATCTATTACATTCATATCCTGATCTAGGGACATACATGTATCAACACAAAGACAGTGGTGATTGTAGACCCATACCTATATCAGAATCCTTGATTTCGTTTAGACATAACATTTTATGGAACAGGTGGTATTCATACTTTCAGTGTAACGTAGTAAGATCCGTTTTGTTCAATATAGCCCTAAAATCAAAAGGTTAAACAATTATATTTGGAAATTCGATCATTCACGGTAATATACAAACCTTGCAATTAAAACTAATACAAAAGAAATCACCTGTAAAATCTGTGAATCGTGGCAACAGTCAAGAAGGATGGTACATCCAAGCGACGGTGGTGCCAGTCGTATATCAGGGGATAGTTGACCTCAATAACGAGTTTTCTCTACATCTAGCTTTCTCTTGACGACGGTTCCGCCCAACATTCTAAGAAGGGTATGAAGAAAGAATAAGAATGAAGCATGAAATTTTCTTTGGGGAAAAAGGGAATGAGGGGAAAGTTGGGGAGGGAACAGAGATAAGAGGGAAGTTTAATTTTTTTGAGAATTTGGGATGAAATGAAAATCAATATTAAGTTTTTTCAAGTAAATCATATAGAGTGTTAAAATAAAATTAAAATTTTTTAATATCAATAATTCTATAGAAATATTACCTAATTCTATAAAATTATAAGTATTACATGTAAAAAAACAAAAATAAGATACATATACACACATGCGTGCGTATGTATGTGTTTGAATTTTGAATTTATATAAATAAATATATGTATATAAATTCTATATAATTTATAAGATACACATATACACACACATATCTACAAAACGTTTTAGTGACAAATTATCAGTGTCAAATAAGATTACTTATAACATCTTTAAGATTTAATCTTTGATACATTTCTTAAAAAGTTATAATTCACATAATATAATTTGAATCTATAAATCAGTTATTAATCTTTTTCTTATGCAAAAATCACTTAAGACTAAGCATCAGTCCCTATAAATTAGTATGTTTTAATGATTGTATGTTTTTGAATATCATTCACTAATACAATTAGCCATTTTGAATTTATGAGAACACTTACTTGGGACTAAAATTCAGTTATTATAGAATTTTCCTTTTAATTTCTTTTTTATCATGCAGACGTATTCATGACTGAAGTTTAATCTTAAATAAGGTGTCAAAGTATTAGAGACCGATAATCAGTCACTAACACGAATCACAAAAAATCAGTCCTAAATATAATTAGTAACTAATATATAAGTCTTTAATACTATGTATTCGAGACTGAATATCAATGTCAAATAAGATCTCTTACAAGATCTTTAAGACTAATTTTCAATCTTTGATGTCTTTCTTAAAATGATATGATTTGCGTCAAATAACTAAAGACTAAAAACTAATCATTGATCTTTTTATGCAAAACACATTCAAGACTAATTATCAGTCCCTAATTCAATTCACTGTAGGAAATATCAAGAACTGATATTTAGTGTGTAATATGCTTTCTCTTTATTAAAGACAGAATCCCAATTACTCATACGATGATGCCATTTTTCATTATTAAGTGCACTTATTTGGGACTAAAATTTGGTACCTAAAAAGTTTCCCTCAAAATTTTTTATTGTGCAGACATATATGTGACTGAAGTTTAGTCTTAAATATGTGTGTGTATATATATATATATATATATATATATATATATATATATATATATATATATATATATATATATATATATATATATATATATGTATGTATGTATGTATATATATATATATATGTATATATATACGTATATATATATGTATATATATATATACATATATATACATATATATACATATATATATACATATATATATACATTGTAAGGATTCCTATAAGTCTGATGCAGCCAAAACATCCAAAGTCTCTCTACAAGCATGTACTAAAGAACTGAAGTAGAATTGCTTCGGAAGTTTTACACCATGCACTAGAAATATTCTAAGTGTAAAATCTTCCGAAGCCAAGACCAATATCTTTCGAATCCAAAAGTAAAGTCTTCCGAAGCTTCAGAGACAAAGTCTTCCGAAGCCAATTAGTGAAGACAGATTTCTTCCGAAGACTTTTAAGGATATGCCTATATCTAATGTACTTTACCATAAAGCTGGACCACCTTTCCGCAGCAACTCTGTAAATTCACCAACTTACATGAGTTGGTGAAATGTACATGCTTTTGGTAACTGTACATTGAGGTCTTGAGTCCATGCTTTCTACTTTATGTACTTTTATCCTTTTTGTAATATATTTGGATCTGCCTTTTTATTCTACAATTGATTTTGTTTGTGTCTAGTAAATTGTATCGAGCTGGCTTTCAAAGTATATCCGGCTGTAGGTTGTAGTATAAGTATTCCATGTTCTAGTATCTTTCGAAGAATGCTTTGTAACACTTGTAATAGAACTTGAGAAAGCAATATACCGCACCCTTGAAACCCAATATTTTGTGTTCTCTTATTCTATCTCTTACTTATGACTTGTGTTCTTAGTATCATTATTGTGGTTAATCCAGTTTACTGTTTGATTAAGTTTGGTTAATCTCCTCTTTGTGTTGTTGTATTGTAAGTGACCACCCTTCACCGGTCCTGCAATTGGTATCAGGGCTTTTCAGGCTCTTGATATAAGATCTCACCATCTAAAGATCCCTCAGACACACAAATACTAAACTTTTCAAATGGCAGCCATTTCCAAGATTGATATGGAAACTGGAACCATGAACAAGTCCCCACTGATCACTCTTGATGACTTTGAAACATGGTGTATGAGAATGGAAGGTTTCATCAGGTCTCTAGACTCAAGAATGTGGGAGTCTGTTGAAAATGGACCTTTCATACCCAGCACTCCTTCTGCTACTGGTGCTGGTATGATTCCAAAAGATGTGGCTAACTACTCTGATGAAGATAGGAAGAGAGTAGAGATTGACAGAAAAGCCATGACAGCCCTTCAAACTGCTCTTCCAAACTCTGCGTACAGAGGTTTCAAGAAATGCAAAATAGCTAAACAGCTGTAGGATGCACTAAATCTGATGTATGAAGGCTCCTCTGAAGCCAAGGAGAACAAGAAGGATCTCCTGAAGCAGCAGTTTAAAAACTTCACCTTCAAAACAGGTGAAACCATGACTCAGCAACACTTCAGGTATGTTGAGATAGTAGATACCCATGTGGATGGAGGAGTTCCTCTTGAAAATAGAGACATTGTAAAGAAGTTCATGTCCTCACTTCCTAGGCAATGGACACACTATTGTGTGGTGATCAAGAGGACTGAAAATCTCAAAACTCTTACTCTAACAGAGTTATATGGGATTCTCAGTGGCTACCAGATGGAGATGAACATGCAAGGTTCATCTGGCAACTCCAACAATCAATTGGGTTCAGCCCTGCATGTGGTTGAAAGGGATAGCATAGAACCCCAACATCATCTCATATGCTATCCTGACAATTCACCAAAAGGTCCTTTCATCACCTTCCTAGAGACACCCAGGGAGAACTACACTCAAGGAAGCCCATTCCAAGAGACAAGTTCTTCTCAAGCCTTTGTGTCTTCTGATGAAAGTTGTGGCAACTCTCTTTTCACTCTTGAAGACCTGGATTGTATCCATCCAGATGATCTGGAATATATGGAAATAGTCCAGCAGATGGCTCTTCTCACTCATAGAGCCAAGAAGTTCTATAAGAGGACTAGAAGGAGGTTTCCAAGCAATGCAACCAGTGGAAAGTTTGGCTTGGATAAAAGGAAAGTCAAGTGTTACAACTGTAACCTGATTGGCCACTTTGCTAGAGAGTGTAAGGCACCTAAAACAAATGGTGGCCAAGCACAAACCAGACCAAACTACACTGAGAAAGCCCCTCAGAATGAGAAGCCAAAGCAACAAGCTGCTGTTGTTGTTGAAGAAGGAGGCTTTGACTGGAGCTTTCAGGTGGAAGATGCTTCTCCAAACCAAGCACTAATGGCAGATCATGATGAAGCCAAGGTATTGGAACATCTCTGTACTCCTGAATGCATTGCTAAAGTTAATAGATACAGGTCCTATAACTTGGAGATAAGATCTGATCTTGAGTCCTTAAACATTTTAAAATCTAATTTTAGAAAGTCTGAAAATGATTATAAACTAAAGATAGAGGACTTAGAGAAAACCATTTCACTTCTAAAACATGAGCATATAGATTTTAGGAATCAAATCAAAGATCTCATAACCAAGCTGACTGAGTGCCAGGCTGAGCTTGTGATCAGCAAAGCCAGGGCAGAAAAGAGTGTTCTTGAAGAAGAGACCTTCAAGAACATGATATCCTCATCCCTACACAACAACGTGTGTTATCAAAATAGACTGGGATTGGGATTCAATGAGATAGCTCCTCCACACACAATCTTGTCTGTAAGATCTCCTAGGTGTGGAACTTGTGAAGATCAACTTCCTCTCATAGATCCTATAAGTGAAGAGGATGAAGAAGAGATAATGAAGAATTCCTCTGAGAAGAGTGAAGAGGAGGATTCTAAGAAGGGCCACTATCCTTCTGAGGAGAAGAAGATTACTGTGATGACCAAGTCAATGAGAAAAAACTTGATCAGGAAGAGCAAAAGAAAAGCAAGGAAGGCTCAAGAGATCAAGGCTACTTTTGACTCTAAGCAGAAACAAGTTTTTATCTCTGCAGGGTTTGAAGTAATTAAGACTGAAGACATCACCCAAAACTTTTCAGCTAAGAGTTCTGGTTCTTGTTCAAATCATCTCAGTATTAAGAAGAAGACTGATCTGCTATGTACCACTGCTGCACAGCCTGGACCATCAAACTCCAAGAACAGTTCTCAGCCCATAAGAACTGTCTCAGCATCTGCAAAGATGAAGGTGGAGAAGGGATGTGACCAAAGACAGTCTTGTTCTCATAAGAAGACTCTTGTGAAGAAGAAAATGTTGTGTCTCATGTGTGAAAGTATCTCTCACATTGCTAAGGATTGTCCATACAATCCTAAAAGTACTGTCCATATGACTAAGACAAAGACTTCAAAGAGTTCCAAGAAGATTCAAGCTTCGGAAGGAAAGTCTGTTTCCTTCGGAAGCTCCAAATCAAAGAAGAAGGCAAATGTAAAATTACCTTCGGAAGAGAAATTGGTCTCGGAAGAAAGGAATTCTTCCGAGGCACTAAAGTCTGCTGCAGTGACTGCAGAATCTTCCGAAGGTTCAGTCATCAAAACTCCCGAAGTCCCAAAAGCTTCCGAAGTTTTGAAGGTCAAGTCCAAGATTCCAAAGGTGGTGTGGAAGTCTAAGAAAGACCAAGTAACTGAAATTTCTCCATCAACAACAGCTCAAGATCCTCCTAGCACAACCATAGGATCTATTACTGTTGCATTACCTTCTATTAGACTTAGTGAGCCCAAGACAAATAAGGTGTGACATCCGTCTTCTTAAGGTCCGTCAATTAACGTGGATTTCCGTTAACTTTCTTTGATCATTCATTCCTCATTTTTATAAACTATTCGTGTGGATATTATGTTTGCTTTATCATCCTTGTGCTTGTGCTTTCATTGTGAACGTGGGCTATCTTTAAAAACTTTTAAAACTTTCATCATCGTAACCGCCAAATATATCATTTTTATATAAAATTAACGTCACTAACAAAACCATTTTTTAGTTATAAATATCATCAAATACATTTTTATAATTAATATAATTAACCTAATAAAGTCGTTTTCAACCGAAACAAATTTGGGAAAACTCGGGGGTTAAGTGCAGGGACTAAATGTGACATTTTGCAAACTTAAGCTGGGTATATAAACCCATATTCCAGCCCTAGCCTCGTTCATTCACCTTCTTCTTCATCTTCTTCTTCTTCTTCACCTTTCATCTTCATTCTTGCACCAAAACCGACCCATTTGGTCTCATTTTCACCGTCTAGACTTCATCTACAACCGAGTCTACTCCATTCTAGCAGGTAGACAACTTTGGTTGTCCCTTTTCTTGGTTATTCCCGGCTGTCCAAACTAAGGTTTCGGGTGTTCGGGTTCAACCCGAACACATGAGGTCGTGTGGGGGCGTGTGATGTCTTTCTGCGTGTGCTTCTTGTTTTTGTATGTGTGTAGAGTGTTTCTGGAAGTCCTTGTTGTGTAAAACCCGTGCTCGGAGCAGCCGGAGGCTACTCAGCCATCCTGCAGTCGCGATTCTACTGTTCAGGCGACTGGGTCTGGCATGCGATTGAGCCGTGCGACTGGGTGAGTCATGCGACTGAATCATGCGTCTGATTCAATCGTGCGATTGAGTTGTGCGACTGGGTGTGTCGTGCGACTGAGTCATGCGACTGTGTGTATGTGTGCGATTGAGTCATGCGAGCGAATGAATGTGTGCGATTGATTCAGGCGACCGAATGAATGTGTGCGATTGTGCGTGTATCGCACGACTGAAAGCCAATCGCACGAATGAGCGTTCAGTCGTACGAATGAAGCTGATTCGTACGAATGAAGGTTAATTCGTGCGTATGGAGGTTGAGTCGTGCGGTTGGGTGATGTGTGGTACGACTGAATGCCAGTCGTACGAATGAAGGTTCAATCGTACGAATGAAGCTGATTCGTACGATTGAGGGTTGATTCGTGCGAATGGAGTGTTGAGTCGTGCGTCTGGTCCTATTGTGCGACTGAAGTTGTTTGTGTGTGATTTCCCCCTTAAGCGTGGTGTGTGTATGTCGCGTGATGTTGAGGTAACATTAACACGGTTGCCATTGCCCAACCGAAAAGATTAAAGTCAACGCTATCAAGCCTACAAGTACTATTTCAACTTTAATCTATTTAACATTTTACAATTATCAACAACCGATTTGTAAATACTAATATTTAACAAATACTTTTCTCATAACAACGGAACTTTTATACAAATATCATCAACAATGGCAACGATATCTAGTACTTGGATCTACATAAGATCTAATACTTGTGTCTGTTTGTGTGTGTTACACGCGACCCAACCGATACAACCCGAATCGACCGAACAATATTATACGCTTTATACATATCATTAATGCTTAAAAATAACTGTCAATAGGTGTTTGACCGTTCATTGCATACAACATTTGGATACTTTGATCATACATACTTACCACCTAACAAGTGAGTTGTGGCCCCTTTTTACGCTTACAATATTTCAATCATTTACAAACTTGGGGGAAAAGTATGCTCACCCATTTTCAATGCTGTACAATTTACATACTTGGAATCAACGTGATACTGTTTTGCAAGTACTTATCTCATACATGCTTGGGTCTGCTATGTGGTTCTTTCTTTGCAACTATTTAATTCGGATGTGGGAACCGACGGATAGGTATTGGTAGTACTACTGGGTTGACACCCCCACCCTTGTTCGTTGGTATACTAGTTAGTACCATCAGTGGCCAGGAACGGGCCCTTGGGTGAATATATTCCGACAATATCTTTGTGTACGTCGCTAGGTTTTGTTGCAAAGCTCATTGTCATGTGATTTTACTTGCTTATATAACTGTATTCACGGTATTCCACATCGCTTACTATACAACATCACTTAATTATTTACTATTCAAACCTGCGAGCTCACCAACAATTTTGTTGACCAATTTGAGCATATCTTTTCAGGTGATCATGCAAATTGAGGAATCTAGGTGTGCTGCCTTAGTGGAGACCCTAGGATGCATTTTTGAGACTAAACATATTTGACAAACAATTATTTTGAACAATGTTATAGTCTGATTAAACAATTACATTCTTTTGATACTTGTTCCTGGGTTGTGGGAATTTACATTACAATGTTATCTTCTTCGTTATGTGAAACATTTGTCATGTTTATGCTTATGGCTATGTTGTCGTGAATATTGACTAAACACGACACAAGTCCCCTTGTTGTCGGGTGTCGTCATGACACGCTTGTCATCATTTATTATATTGCATCTCTATCGCTTACCATGTGTTATGACGATTCCGATCTCGTTACATCCCCATGTTTCCGCTTTAGCGGGGGTGTGACATAAGGCTTGGGTTTCCAAATGTAACTAATCATTTTCTTTGTGCAGGAACAGCTCAAGACAAACAAGAATGTCTGGATCATTGATAGTGGCTGTTCCAGGCACATGACAGGTAATAGGTCACTACTCCATAACTTTGAGAGGATTGATGGAGGACCAGTTGCTTTTGGAGGAGATGAAGGTGGTTACATTTCTGGAAGGGGCAAGGTCACAAATGGTAAGCTCAGCATTGAAAGGGTAAACTTTGTCAAGGAGCTTGGGTACAATCTTCTGAGTGTATCCCAATTTTGTGATCAGAGTCATAACATGCTCTTTACTAAGCATGAGTGCATTGTTCTCAAGCCTGGAGTGGTCATTCCTCATGAGCACATCCTGCTTAGAGCCCCCAGGAAAGGGAACATGTACAAGATGGACTTGCAAGAAGCATCTCCCTCTGGAGAAGTTTCATGCTTTCTGTCTAAAGCCAATAGGGATTAGTCTTTCCTATGGCATAAAAGAATGTGCCATGTAAACTTTAAGAACATGAATAAACTAATTAAACATGATTTGGTAACTGGAATGCCAAAGAAAGAGTTTACAAGTGATGATCATTGTGTTGCATGCCTGAAAGGGAAGCAACATAAGGTATCTCACAAGCCTAAGGAAAGGAACTCCATCACTACTCCCCTACACTTATTACATATGGATCTCTTTGGCCCCACCAGTGTAATGAGTCTAGGAAGGACCTCTTATTGTTTGGTGATCACAGATGATTTTACAAGATTCACCTGGGTTTTCTTTCTTAGAACTAAGGATGAGACCCCTGAGATTCTGAAAAATTTCATCTTAAAAATTGTAAATCAAAGTGATCACAAGGTCAAAACCATAAGATGTGATCAAGGGACTGAATTCAAGAATCAAACCCTTGATACATTTTGTGATAAAAAAGGTATTACAAGACAATATAGTGCTCCCAGGACTCCTCAACAAAATGGTGTTGCTGAAAGGAGAAACAGGACACTAATTGAAGCTGCAAGAACTATGTTGTCTGACTCTAAACTGCCCATCACCTTCTGGGCAGAGGCAGTAAACACTGCTTGCTATGTGCAAAACAAAGTTTTAGTAGTTCAGACACATGGTAGACTCCTTATGAACTTTAGCACAAGAGAAAACCTTTCATTGGTTTTCTCAGGTCATTTAGATGTCCTTGCACTATCTTGAATACCAAAGATCAAATTGCCAAATTTGCTGAGAAATCAGATGATGGACACTTCATTGGCTACTCTTCCCAGGCTAAGGCTTATAGAGTATACAATCTCAGAACTAGAATTGTTGAGGAGTCAGCCAATGTGTCTTTCATTAAACACACACCCTGTGTGGCTGGTTCTGGTCCTGATTGGGTATTTGATCTTGATTTAGTTACCAACTGTTTTAACAAATCTTGTGAGAATGTTTCAGGATCTGCAGAAAATTTAAATACAGGTGATCCTGATCCAAGATTTGAGCTAGGAAGACCTTCAACTCATACATCTTCAGCTCCAGTTGGAACTACTTCAGCAAATGAGGTTTCTATCAACACTACATTGACAAATTCAGCTGATACATCTGGGGTGCCTTTAAAATCCAGCTCAGAGGCTCCACAACCAGATAAAGATACCTCAATTGTGGAAGACAACAATGGTGATGGTGAAAGTGATCAGGAATTCCTTGATGCTAATAACCACACCATAGATGACAACATCAATGATGTCACACACTCATTGGATCAAGTCAATCTTAATAAGTGTGGTGATGTGGAGGGTGAATCATCTATGGCAGATCTAAATTTCTCAAATTTGGATCTTTCTCAGCAACTTGCTGTGATCTCTCAGCTTAGGATCCACAAGTCTCACCCCACCACAAACATCATTGGAGATGTTGTCACAGGGGTAAGAACAAGAGGACAAACCCATGAAGCAAATGTTTGTCTTCATTCTTGTTTCTTATCCCATATAGAGCCAAAGAAAGTTGATGAGGCTCTAAAGGATGGAAGTTGGGTTGAAGCTATGCAACAAGAGTTGCTTCAATTCAAAAGGCAAAAAGTTTGGAACCTTTGTCTTCTTCCTCATGGGAAGACTACCATTGGAACCAAATGGGTATTTAGGAATAAGAAGGATGATAGAGGCATTATCATCAAGAATAAGGCAAGACTAGTTGTTCAAGGATACACACAAGAAGAAGAGATTGACTACACTGATGTTTTTGCACCTGTAGCAAGACTAGAAGCTGTTAGAATATTCCTGGCATTTGCTGCATCCAAGAACTTCAAGGTCTTTCAACTTGATGTGAAGTGTGCTTTTCTCTATGTAGTGATTGATGAAGAGGTATATGTTAAACAGCCACCTGGTTTTGTAGACCCTGATAATCCTGACTATGTCTACAAACTTGACAAAGCTCTTTATGGGCTGCATCAAGCACCCAGGAAGTGGTATGAGACATTGTTTGAGTATCTTTGCAAACATGGATACAGGAGAGGTACTATAGATGGAACTCTCTTCATCAAAGAACATGGAAATGACATATTGCTAGTTCAAGTGTATGTAGATGACATCATCTTTGGTTCAGCTAATCCAAAACTCTACAAAGACTTTAAGAAGCTGATGAAAGACAGATTTGAAATGAGTGCAATGGGAGAACTCAATTTATTTTAGGGAATTCAAGTGAAGCAAGTTGAAGATGGTATCTTCAAAAGTCAGTCAAAGTATGTTCAGGACATACTAAAGAGGTTCAACATGACTGATTGTAAGATTGCTAAGACACCCATAGCCAGAAACCACTCCCTTGGACCGGATCTTGAGGGGGAGTGTGTAGATGAACACTTATATAGGGCTATGATTGGGTCTCTTATGTATCTCACAGCTAGCAGGCCTGATATCATGTTTGCTACATGTATTTGTGCAAGATATCAAGCCAACCCTAAGATGTCTCACCTCATCACTGTCAAAAGGATTCTAAGATACCTCAAAGGTGCTTCAACACTTGGTTTATGGTATCCAAAGAATCCTGACTTCAATCTGTATGCTTATACAAATAGTGATTATGGTGGTTGCAACATGACTGCAAAGTCTACATCTGGGGGATGTCAATTCCTTGGTGGAAGGGTTGTCTCATGGCAATGCAAGAAACAATCCTGTGTGTCTGCATCACCTGCTGAGGCTGAATACATTGTTGTTGCAAGTTGTTGTGCTCAAGTGCTTTGGATTCAAAATCAGATGCTGGACTATTGATTTAACTTCAAGGAGACTCCTATCCACATAGACAACAATAGTGCTATCTCTATTACTGAGAACCCTGTGCAGCACTCAAGGACCAAACACATCAATATCAGGTATCATTTAATAAGAGGTAACTATAAAAAGGGATTAATTAAACTAGTCAAAGTTCATACAGATGAATAATATGCTGATCTGTTTACAAAAGCTTTTGATGAACAGAGATTTAAATATCTAATATCAGCTATTGGGATGATTAACTTTGAGTAGATCTTCTCTTAAAACTAATTCTAATTATTTCTCAAAAAATATGTGTGTCCTAAGTTGTCTAGTTCATTACTTTCATAAGCTCATGTTTTCTTTGGATATAAAATCCTTTTTGAAGACTTTCCATAGATTCTTGAAAATTTTCTGATCCTTCGGAAAATATATTTTTACCTTCGGAAGCAAATCATGTCTTCAAAATAAATAACTGTCTAAGAAATTTTACCTTCGAAAGAGGTTTCAATCTATCTTCCGAAGCTTAAATACTTGTCTCAGACACTTATTTGTTTTTAAGGACTTTTTCCCTCCGAAGCAAAATTAACTCTCGGAAGCTTTATTGTTTTATATACAAAGCATTCAAGTGTTTGTTTCTCTTCCGAAGCAAAATCTTCAAGATTCTCAGGAAATTCTTTCGAAGTCATTTTAGCTTCGGAAGCTTTTTCATTAAAACTTCCAAAGACAAATTACCTTCGGAAGCTTTTCGAATTCCAAGAAAACTACTTTTTGAGCAAAAGTAAACTATTTTTCCAGAGGTGGGACCAACATTCGAATTTTAAAGTTTATCCTCTTTTATTAACTTTGGTTCAAATCCTTTTCACATAAATACCCAACGGTTCCCCCTCTCCCTCACTATCTTCTTCAATTCTACTATTCCTCAAACCTAATTCCAAAACCGCCTTTGCTTTTCCCCTTTCTTCATCCTTAAGCTTCTCAAATGGCCAACCTTAACCGCAGAAACAACCCAGATTTCTCCATGCAACTTTACAGGCAACACAATCAGGTTGCTCTGTTAGGCTCTGAGAAAGATGATAGTTTCTCAGAGATTTGCCGTTTCTTAACTTTATCTAAGTACTTCACCTCCCTAACCATTGATCCTACTCTCTATGAGGATCATCTGCTTGAATTTTGGAAGACCTGTCAAGAGGTCATCATGGATGGGGAGAAGGCACTGTCTGCCACAGTGCAAGGGAGGACAATCTTCATCACTCCGGCCATCATCAACACTCACTTGCAGCTGGATGATGAAGAAGGTGAGTTGTCCTTCCCAAAGGAAGCTGTCAATCATTCCTTTGAGCAGATGGGCTATGAGGGAGATTCTCTGTAAAGACCTTCAGGAAAGGGAAGGTCTCATCCTAGTGGAAATACCTACTCCATGTGGTTATCCACAGCTTGTCAAACAAGCATGAAGGGTGGGACCAGATTCCTGAGGATCTCTCCTTCATAGTGCATGGAATGGTTCAAGGGGTCAAGTTCAGGTACTCTCAATTTGTCTATACAAATTTGCTTGCTAACTTGGACTCCTTAGAGTATTATATGTTTCCTTGATATGTTCAACACATTCTCAACTATGAACTGGGCTCACAGTTGAGGGAAACAAATAATATTCTTAAATTGGGACAGATGAAGCCTGACATCTTTAAAATCATGAAGAAGCCAACTGTAGGCTTCTCAGGGATAGAAACAGCCCTTGTCCCCAAAATGTTAGAGCTTATTGCTCAAGGTGACAACCTAGCAACACAAGCTAGTGTTGAACCCACACCTTCTACCTCTCTACCACTAAAAAGACCTCCAATAACCCTCACCTACCAAAGAAAATCCAAACGAACCCCTGCTCAAGCTATTGAGTCTGTGCAGGTCCCCATATACTCACCTTTACAGGAGGAAGTGGACACTAGAGCTCCCACTTCCCCGGAGGAGCAAACCACTCCCATCTCTTTAACAATCAGGGCTGAGGTTCCTCATGCTCACCTTGATGAGGTCACAAGCCCAACAGCCTTAAGCCTTCACTCTGAGTCTCAACAGTCAAGTGAACAACCTTCAGGGGACAGTTACCATCCCCAGCCTTTGGATCAAATTCAACCCATTCCCAACCTTTCATTCTATACTGATGAAGACTTGGGTTTCAATGAGTACCATGAGTCTCTCTTCACTTCCCCTACTCAAAGAGAGATGAGTACTCTTGAGTCTCCTCAGTCTAGCCCACATCAGTCACCTATAACTGAGGTGGATACTTCTGAACCTGTTCAGGATATCCATATGGAAGAGGCTCTTACTTTTGCAGGTGATTACATTATTAAGATCTCAACCATGGCAACTCAGCCCATTGACATCTCAACTGAGAATGTCAATGAGCAGAGGAAATCCAACAGCCAAGAACCTGAAGCTGGTAGTGAGAGAGAGGACTATGGTCCAATAATCTCATCCCCCAATGATTCTTCTGATGAAGAAGAGGGGAATCAGAGACAAAAGGTGCAAAAATTGTCAAAAACATGCTCCTATTTAGTCTCTAAGGTTAGTCACCTTGAATCTCTGGTGACTTCCCTTCACAACAGGGTCAATGATCAGCAACTTGAGATATCTTATCTCAGGGAAAAACTAGTTGGGAGACCTTTAAGAAGAGTTCAACCAGGAACACAAGAACCTGTGAATGTGGTTGACCTAACCTTTAGCTCACCTCTGCAAGAGGGTGATGCAACCAAAAAGGGGGAGAAAGTCATTACAAACACAGAACCTGGGAGCTCTTCAGAGAGTATGAACATTGAGGACTCACCATCCTCACTTTCAATTGTGCATACTCAACAACTTCCTCAAGTTCACATTAATGTGGACTCTATAGACTCTATCATCAGGAGTCTATTTGAGGAAGGTATACCAAGGGCTATGTCATCCTCACCTTAAGAAACATCAAACTACATC